>VDFB02129004.1:0-81301 GCA_007258455.2 Sequoia sempervirens
GGTGGTTTCCTTTCATTCTTGTTCTTGGTTTTTGAATTTAATGTACAAAAGTTCACAAAGGAAATGTTTGCTCTAAACTCTTGCTATTTGCCCCGTATTCAGCATGGAGAGGGTCCAAGTCATATTTTTGTTGGTCATCCATATCCTCTTCTTGCAGCATGGCTTGTGTTTGCAAGACAGTGACTCTTAGTAGTCTAGTACCAGTTACTAATTTCAATGGCGTGCTGTGGTTCACTGCTTAAGATTAGGATTCCCTTTGTGCACCAATATGTGGAGGCATAGTGGCATGGTTTGCTCCAGGCATCTGCATAGTTTGTGCAAAGAGATCGATGAGCTGTCATTGCTTGGTCTTTAAGGATCTCATCATGTTGAAAAATTCCAGCTCTTTATCTTTGTATGGCGTTGTCTGTTTCCTTTGTTCCAATAGTTGATGTCTGGTTTCTCTATCACTTATTGACATGCAATAACCTTATTCTTATACCTCCCTTAGACTTGCCAAGTCTTGGCTTTGATATCATTGTAAAAACCTCAACTAAATGCACAAATAATGAACTCAAAAATACTTAACTGATAATAATAATTTTTTTTTTTTGTTTTCAATATTTTCTTCAAATGACATACATACAAATGAAAATTTACTAGTCTGTTACAAATTACGAGGCACACCCTGCATGGAAATTCAATAACACCTTTGATGAGCTTGATGATACTCTTAAATTTGGTTTGCTGCTTGAGGTTTTTGCCCCCAAAATAGTCTGATTGTCATGTTTGAAGCTTTCTGTCGCTAAATGCCACAAGCTGCTGTACACAGCTGTCACACTTCTGAGAGTAAAATTGTTTTTTTTTTTTTTCAAAATCTGAGTTGTTCCTTATGTTTTCCTCCAATGCTTCTTATATTCTATGCCTACCTTTTTTCTGCTCCTCAATCGTAGGCAATCGCAATAGGTTAGCTGACAAGTCTGAAATATCTAAATCGGATCCAAATAACTGGTAGTTCCAGCAGGGAATGTGTTATGTCCTGTTTTCAACTAATTTAAGTCTATAGATATTAAGTTTTAAAATAATTATGAACACACACAGAATTATTGCCAAGATAATTGATTGATTAAAATAAGAAGCATATGCTTTCTTATATAGAACTACAAAGAGCTAATAATAGCAAGACTAATAAAAGCTAACTGAAGGCTTAACTGAAAGTAACTGAAAGCTAAAAAAGCTAATTGAAAGCTTTAACTGATCCTAACTGAAAGCTAACTAAAAGAATAAAAGAGTATACTTAAAGTCTTAAAGTATATTCTAATATCTTATTTGACCATTAAACTAAATATAACAATATTATTTTAATACCCTCCCTTAATGGTCAATCTATTAACTACACCAAGCTTATCTTGAAACTTTACAAACTTGTCAGGATTCAAAGACTTGGTTAGAATTTCTACAGCCTAGTCTTTAGTGGGACAATACTGCAACATTATTGATCCATCTTCTACAAGTTTCCGTATGAAATGACAATGAAGCTCTACATGCTTGGTACATTCGTGGAAGATTGGATTCTTGGTAAGCTTTAGCACCACCTTGATTGTCACAAAACAAGGGTGAAGGCCCTACTTGAGACATCTGCATGTCTGAAAGCATCTTTTAAAGCCATACTGCCTCACATGTTGCTTTGACAGTTCCTTGATATTTTGCTTTAGTTGGGGAAAGAGCTACTACCTACTACTTCTTACTGGTCCATGTGACTGCATCCGTGCCAAGACTAAAAACATACACAGAAGTGGACTTCCTGTCATCAACTGAACCTGCCCAATCTGAATATGTGAACCCAACCATCCTAGGATCTTTGATTCTACTATACAAAATGCCAAAGTCAAGTATCCCTTTCACATATCTTAGTACCCGCTTCGCTAAGAGCCAATGTTTTGCTTTCAAGTTTGTCATAAAACGACAAATGTAACTCACAACATAACTCAAATCAGGTCTAGTGGTTGTAAGATAGCTAAGGCTGCCCTCTAGTTGCTTGAAAACTGACTCATCAATCACCTTTGAGTCTATGTTGGCTGAAAGCTTCAGCCCTTTCTCCATGGGTGTAGACACGATTTTGCAATCTATCATTTGAACTTGTCTAGCGAACTCTTGGTATATTTAGTTTGCGAAATAAAAATACCACCCCCTGTTTGTCAAACCTCTACAACTAGGCAATATTGTAGGAGGCCTAAGCTTGTCATTTCAAAAGTGACGCAAATTACATCTAATTTTCTCAAACAAATGCTCCCCATTGCATGTAATGATGAATGATGTTATTGCTTATTCTCTTGACATATAGATTCAGATCTGAAGGACTGCGTTGGAATCCTTGTTGCCCCAAATACCTATCAATCTTGATGTACCATGCCCTATGTGCCTACTTCGAGCCATAAAAGGCTTTTGTCAGTCTGCAAAATTGATGCTCCTTTCTTGTAACCTGAAAACCCTAAGGCTGTGTCATGTACACTTCTTCCTCAGAGTCACCATTGAGGAAGGCACTCTTGATGCCCATTTGATGGACTTTCAAACCAAACTGTGCTGCCATGGCTAGAACTAACCAAATGGTGCTCATCTTTGTTGTAGGAGCAAAGGTCTCCTCATAATCAATACCTGCTCTTTGCGAGAACCCTTTAGCCTCCAATCGTACTTTGTGCTTGTCAAGTGTACCATCATCTTTGTACTTGACTTTGTGCACCCATATGCAGCCAATGGGTTTCTTCCTTGGAGGAAGATCTAAAAGGACCCAAGTCTTATTTTTCATAAGACTCTGATATTTTGTATTCATGGCCTTTTCCCATTTAGGTTTACCTATTGTCTTTGCAAAGTCTTGTGGTTCGTAAACACCTTGAATGTTAGCCATAAAAGCAAAAGTAACAGTGTTATGTATGCTCTTGCCTCTGGATGATCTACCCTCAAGTAGTTCATCATGCCAAATATCACCAATGTGTTTTTGCCACCACTTAGGTCTCGTTGTCGAACCTGTCTATCCAAATCAACATGAGCATCATGTCGTGGACCATCTGGTATTATATCATTTGGATGCTCTTACAGGTTCTCCTGAAGAAGATCATCTGGTACTGCTGGTGATAGGGGATTCCACATGTTCGGAATCATCAAAGCCCCCACCTTTAGGTGTAACTAATGGAAGATGAACACCTAAGTCCTTAGCCTTCAATGGCTGATCTGCAGTACTCTCAATGTTAGAAGAGACCTGAAAATGCCCAACTTCTTCATCAATCACCACATCCTTACTGAATGTCAAGCGGTCAATGTGCACATCACTCAGCCAATAGGCTTTATGATTATCACTGTACCCTATGAGCATTAACTTCCGACTCTTGGAGTCCAGTTTGGTTCCCTTAGCATTTGGAATCCAAACATATGCTGTAGAACTGAAAATCTTCAGATGACTCACCTTTGGTTTCCTCCCAGACCATGCTTCCTTTGGGGTCTTCTCCTTCACTGCCTATGTCAGAGACATATTGAGAAGATAAACATTAGTATAAACTGCCTTAGGCCAAATCCTCTTGGGAACATTCTTGTTCTCAATCATACATCGGGCCATCTCTGTAATAGTTTGATTCCGTCTCTCAACAACTCCTTTCTGTTGTGGAGTATAAGGTGTGGTGTATTGTCTTTTGATACCGTGTTAAGCACAAAAGTTTGTGAATTTGTGTGAGCAGAATTCACCCCCATTATGAGACCTAAGAGTGATCAAAGAACAACCAAACTCTTTTTCCACTAATAATTTGAACTTTTGAAATTGTGTAAACACCTCTGATTTTTCTTTTAGGAAAAACACCCACATTTTCCTACTGAAATCATCAACAAATAATAGAAAATACCTAGCACCCGTGATTGATGAGGCATTCATTGGTCCACATACATTTGTATGAACTAGCTGAAGGACTCTATGAGCTCTCTAAGCTTGCCCTTTTGAGAACGAAGATCTATGTTGCTTCCTTGCGTGGCATTCTCTGCAAACACCCTGAATCTGTTGTTGGATGTTAGGTAAACTGTTCACCATATGCTCTCGAGCCAACTGAGAGAGATAGGATAGGTTGAGATGCCCATAACGTTGATGCCACAAAGTACTGATCGTAGATGAACTCTTGGCTGCCAATGCATGCTCTTGAACCTCTACAGTGTCAACTAGCTGATACAAACCATGGTCTTCAATGCTAACTGATATAGTCTACTTGGACTCCTTGTCAACTATGCAACACTTGTGTGTGCTGAAGATGACATCCAACTTAGGACAATGGTGCATAATTTGACTCACTGAGAGCAAATTGAGCTCCATTCTTGGTACATAGTATACATTGAGGAAAAGAAGATTTTTTTTCTGTTGGATGTGAATTGGACATTACCTTTACCAACCACTGTATACTTCTCATCGCCACCAAAGATCACTGAATCTGAACAAGTTGTATAGTCAGTGAATCAATCCTTCCTGTGAGTGAAATGTCTGGATGTTCCAGAATCAATGTACCAAGCTGAGGACTTGGTGTGATCTACTGGTCGTTTGGCCATAAATGCAAAGAAGGCAGACTCTTGATCAGAATGTTCTACAACACGGGCCTTTGGTTGAGACCCTCCCTGGTTGGATTTTTGATCAGCCAACCTCTTTCTGCAATGTTTCTTCATGTGACCAAGTTTGCCACAATAGTGACATGCCCTAGTCTTTAGATCCTTTGAAGAATCATCAGAACTCCCTTGACCTTTCTTTTGAGGTCACTTGCCTTTGCCTTTGTACTTTGGCTATGAAGGCCTGTTCAACAGTGGGTGTATCACTACTGCTACCAAATTGTTTCTTCCATTTGTTTTGCTGCAAGAGTTTTTTGCACTCATTGAACTTCAGGTCAACTATTGTAGAAGTAATATTGAGAGTCTCAATAAAGTGCTCATATGAGCGTGGTAAACTTTTCAATGTGATAACCACAATGTCTTCTTCTTCCATCTTGCTACCTATTGCTTCTAGCTGATCGCAAATGTCTTTGATCTTCATCTAGTGATCCCGCAAAGACATCTTTTTGTCCATCATGATTGAGAAACAAATATTCTTCAGGAAGAAGGCCTTGCCCTTGTCTGACGTCTCATGCAGATCTTGCAGGTGCTTCCAAATCTCAGTTGAGGTCTTGCTTGAAGGAACCTCTGGAAGCATCTCATCTGCGACAAATAACTTGAGAAACATTACTGCCTCCTGATTACTTACATCAAACTGTCCTAGTCCTTTCTCGCAACTATGGGATGTCTTCTGTACCAAGGACAATCTGATCAAGGCACCTGTATTAGAAGATGGTGAGCATCCGTTGTTTCTAGGTGTTGTAATTTTTGCTGTTGAACCTTTGATTGCCTTCCAACATGATGTTGGGTAATGAAGCCATACCTCCTATAATATGAAGTCATGGAAAATGATGAAACCCTAGGTCTCAAAAAGAAAATCAGAACCCTAGTTTGCACAAAGAGGCGGAAAACCACGATTTTTGTCCAAAAAATCGGAAAAAGGATGAAAAACTAATTGCTGTCACATTGCTGCAAAACCCTAGGTCATGATTGATCAAAAAACCTGCAATTTTTTTTCTGAAACCCTAGGTGACATGTTTTTTTTGAAACCCCTGAAATTTTTGGGAAAAAGTTTGCAAAACCTGATATTTTTTTTATTTTTATTTTTGGAAAAAACTGCAAAAAATTTCAGAAAAACATCTGCAAAGATTTCGAAAAGAATCTGCAAAATACCAAAAAAAATCAGAATTTCTGATTTTTTTTTTTTGCAGAAATTCTGGAAAAATATCTTCAGAAGTAATACTCATGACATTTTTGTAAGAATTTTTTTTGTCAAAAATCTTTGTACTAAATTTGTACAGTCACCCTTGGCATGATTCCATGTGTCTTGTGTTTTATTTGTCACTTCACCATCTATAGAATTCATGTGCTAACCAATCCCAAAACTTGAGTTTTGATACCATAAAATAATTATGAACACATACATAATTATTGCCAAGATAATTGATTGATTAAAATAAGAAGCAAACATATTCTTATATAGAGCTATAGAGAGCTAATAATAGCGAGACCAATAAAAGGTAACAAGAGGCTTAACTGAAAGTAACTGAAAGCTAAAAAAGCTAACTGAAAGCTTTAACTGATCTTAACTGAATGCTAACTAAAAGAATAAAAGAATATACTTAAAGTATATTCCAATATCTTATTTGACCATTAAACTAAATAAAGCAATATTATTTTAATAAGTTTGTCCTTGTCTTCTTGATCAATTACAACATATTGATGAGGTGTTAGGAATTTTGGAAGCATAGACTCTTTTTGCAAAGGAGTCAAAATGTGAATTCGCCATTACAAAGATTTTATATTTGGGGCACATTGTCAGTGCAAATGGAGCGCAGGTGGATATGCAATTTTGGATTGGCCTCCCTTGAAGAGTTTGGCACAGTTGAAAGGAGTCATTGGCCTTTGTAACTACTATAGAAGATTTGTTAAGGGGTTCTCTCAATTGCCCATCCTCTTAACTGATCTAATAAAAAAGGAGCCTTTGCGTGGAATGAGTTTGCATAGAGAGGATATGACAAATTGAAAGAAGTTATGAGCTTATGTCTCGTGTTAGCTATTCTTGATTATTCCCTTTCTTTTGCTTTGGAATGTGATGCATCGGGAGAAGGAATTGGAGCAATGCTTGTGCAAAATGAGCACCCAATTGCATTCGAGAGTTGAAAACTCACAGAGGTGGAAAGGTGATTCTCCATATATTACCCCTAGAGGAACCACCAATATTGATCTTCAAAATATCCACTAGAGGAGGCAACCATCTTCCAACCCTTTGAACCTTCTTTTTAGCCCCCCTACCTCTTCTAACACAAGCAGAGTCAGAAGTCAATCCTTGTAGGCCCAGTCGATTCACAATCTCATCGTCACCCCTTTCTAGAGGATATGCCACTTCACACTTAGCTTCCACTGTCTCTTGGATCATACCAACAATTCTGTACCAAACCTATTGAACTATCATCCTATCCCCACGAAAAATCCTACGATTTCTTTCTAGCCAAATTTGCCAAAGGATGAAGGTAGGGCCAATGCACCACACAATTTGAAGGAAAGAGGCCTAAGTAGGAGTTCTTCCCATATTGCTCCAGAACTCAACAAGGGAAGAAACATGCATGCAAGGATGTTTCCAAACACCCCACCAAAGATGCCAAAGCCACATAGAAAAAGAACAACGAAAAAACAAGTGGGAAGAATCCTCCTCACTGCAACAACACAGAACACAAACAGAAGGGCCCTGGAATCCCCACTTCCGAAGATTATCCCACATAAAACATCTATTCCACACCAGGGTCCACACAAAACAATTACACTTTGGCCAAGAGAACTTGTTCCACACATGTTTCCACTAAGGAACCTCCACACCTCCAAACTTACGAGCTAACAACTCCTGATACCCACCAGCCACAGTGAAAGCACCCTTAGGATCCGAACTTCAAGCAAGAATATCCCTATCCTTAAGAGAGCTGCTTTGTCTACCAGCCAAACTATTTTGAAGCTTATCACAATCTTCCTCCAAACCAACAACAGGCCAATCGCAAAGATTCTTCCACTTAGCCACCTCCATTTGCCCACAGGGGTAAGAAGTCTTAAAATCAATCACCCTTGACTAGCTAGCCTCTAATAAGCGCTGGCAAAGATTTTGCAAATTAGGATATTGTCGCAAAATGGGAGGAAAACCAACCCAAGAATCAGACCAAAAGAAAGCCTCAACCCCCCTCTTACATTTCCAGAACAAGTCCTCCTTGATCAGCGCATCCCCTTTCTTAAGCGTTGCCCAAATCACAAAACGTTTTCTCACTAGAGGATAATGGGGAATCTCCTCCAAAATCCCCTAAAGGTACTTATGAGAGAGAATCTTGGCCCAGTTATGATCTTGTTCCAAGCACCACCTCCAATAAAGTTTTGCAGCCAATGCCAAACCAGTCAAAGTTGACTACCACAATCCAAGACCCCCAAATTGCTTCGGACTACACACAATATCCCACTTCACAAGGCTCCACTTAGAAGAAGACAAGTTGCCCACCCATAAGAATTGTCTAGCCAAAGAATCCAAATCCTTAACAAACCCAACCGAAGCCACCTGAAGCATACATCTATAGATGGGAAGGGCTTGCTTCACAGATTTAAGTAGTTGAATTCGCCTGGCAAAGGACAGCCATCTATGAGTCCAATGATTAACCTTTGCATGAAACTTGTCAAGAATACTCTGCCAAGACTCCCTAGGAAGAATACTAGAAGAGATAGGAATGCCAAGATAAGTTAAAGGGAGAGAACCAATCTGAAACCTCAAGATACGGTAAATCTCTTGCTGAATAAGCCGTAGAGTATTGGAGAAGAAAATGGAAGATTTCATTAATCATTTGACCAGAAGTAGCAAGATAAGTATCCAAAGCCTTGTGCAAATTAGTGGCTTCTGTGACCTTAGCCATACCCATCAAAGCCGTATCATCCACAAATTGCAGGTGAGATTGTGGAGGCAAACCATTTCCCCACACCCATCTCTGAATAAGACCCAACTCCACATTACGCTTCAACACTCTCCCCAAACCTTCAACAAGGATAATAAATAAATAAGGAGAGAGAGGATCCCCTAGATGAAGGCCTCTAGAAGCACCAAATAGAGAAGAAGGCTCACCATTTATCAACACCGAAAAGGAAGTGGAAGTAACACAACACATAACCCACTGGACCCACTCCTCAACAAAGTGAAAGACAATAAGAACTTTGTGCAAGAAGGACCACTTGACTATCATATGCCTTTGCCATATCCAGCTTGATGAACATAGCCTTTTCTTTGGAGGACGCCATAGAGTGAATAGTTTCAGTAGCAATGACCACCCCATCTAGAATTTGCTGATATGCCATGAAACCACTCTGCTCCTTAGAGATAAGCCATCTAAGCCATCGCTTCAACCTTTCAATAGTCAACTTGGAAATGATTTTATAAATTGCATTACAAAGAGAGAGAGGACGAAATTGACTAAGCCGAACCGCCCCCACATTTGGGAAGGAGAGCAAGGAAGGTAGAGTTCAAAGCCCTCAGCATTTTCTTATTCCTCTGAGACTCACGAACCAACTCCAATAGGTCCAGCTTAATGATATCCCAAAATTCCTAAAAGTATTCAATCAGAAAGCCATCAGGGCCCGGGGCTTTCCCTTTCTTCATCTGAAAAACAGTAGCCTCCAATTCTTCTAGCAAAATGTCGCCCAAAAGATGCTCATTCATCTCCCTAGTAATCAAGGAGGGGATACAAGACAAATCATGGTTTTCTTCCGCCAAAGCATCTTGAGAATCCTCTCTGAATAAGGAAGCAAAGAACTGTGAAGCTTCTCTGGACATTTCATGCATAAAAGATAGATGCTCACCCTTGTCATTCACAAGAACAGGAATAGAATTACCATGTCTCTTGGCTTTCACTGAATTGAAGAAGAAAGCAGTGTTTTTATCCCCCTCTTGTAACCACTCAACATGAGCCTTTTGTTTCCATTAAATTTTCTCACACAACTTGCTCTCTTCCAGAACTTTCAAAGCCCTTGTCTCCTCCTTGAGTAAATCCTTAGAAAGACCAAACTCCCTTATCTCCCGGGTACTGACATCCAAGTTGGCTTTAGTAGCAATCTTAGCATGAAAAATGTTTTCAAAACATTGCCTGTTCCATCGTTTGAGCTGATACTTCACATACTGCAGTAGTTTGGAAAAAGAATACATAGCAGTGCCATGAGCAGGTCTTCCCATCTGCCATCGTTCAACCACATACTCCTGCAAAGAAGGATCTCTTAACCACATAAGCTGGAACTTAAAAGAGGGGGACCGAGCAACACAGGTCGAAGTAGTAGATAACTTAATAGGCCAGTGATCTGAGCCCCTCCAGTCCAAAATATCAGAACAAGTAGAACACAATCCTCCAATCTAGAAATAGGAAACTAAGAAACAGTCAAGTCTCTCTGCAATACAATTCTCCCCCATCCTCTTATTGTTCCAAGTAAATTGACCAATACGGGGCTTGATGTCAACAAGATTCAAGGCAGAAATCTTATCATAGAGAAGGAAAGCAGAGGGCTCCAACCTTGCAATACCACCCTTCTTCTCATCCAACTCAATAATGGCATTGAAATCACCAGCAATAATCCAAGGGAAAAAACGAACAAGGCTCCGAATAAAATTGATATGATACCACAAGAACTGCTTAGCAGGAAAATCAGTAGGTGCATAGACGTTTGACAGGAGAATATTTTACCCTATCTCTAGACTAGAAGCAACCGCAAAGATGGAAGACTTAGAGGACATCCACCAAAGAGGATGAATCTTCAATGGGTTCCACAAGCAAGCCACACCCCCAACAGTACCATGAGCCCCAATACACTGACATTCACCCCGCCCCCACAACTTCAGCAACAAACCAACCATACTCTCAATAGACAACTTAGTCTCTTGTAAAAAGAGAACATCAAGAGAATGAACTCTCACCAATTCATGAACAACTTTTTATTGAGGGCCACTGTTCTAGCCCCTTACATTCTAAGTGAGGATGATCGTTTCAGAGGATTAGAAAAGTGAGAGTCTAGAGTCTTAATAGATCCTGACTCCACCAAAGTCATCATCTTAATTTTTTCTAAGTCCTTTCTCCCAACCTTGGAGGACTTCTCAACAACCCCCTTTTTTTGGTCTTTCTGAAGAAGTCCCAATGAAGGAGAAGCCTTGCTGCCTTTTACCAAATTAGACCCCACTTTCACCAAAGGATAAGAGATCTCTCCTACCCCCGCCTTCGCCTCTGCAAGAGGTTCAAACCTACCAAGAACCACCAAACTAAGATCCGTGTCCATTTGCAAAGCACCAGCCTCTTGTGAAGGCTAGGTGTCATCTAGAATAATGCCCTCCTGAACCACTTCCAAAACACCCTGATCCATAATTATCATACCCAGATTCACCTCTTGCTGACTGAGATCATCTAGAACCTCAAATATTTTGAAGGTATCACCTTCCTGTTGCTCCTTAAAAGTCCTCTTTTGACCACGATTCCTATTATGAGCCTTCACAGGAATAAAACCCTCAATACCTGCAGCCACACTAGGGATGGGAGCCTTTCCTTTGTCCACCTTAGGGGGGTTGCGAGGAGGCTGAGAAGTCTGAGAGTCGAAAGATTTAGACCTCAGACATCTTCTCTGTAGATGGCCATATTCACAATATAGACGAGAGCGAAAGGGCAATGTCTCATAATCTAGCCAAACTAGGGATGGGAGCCTTTCCTTTGTCCACCTTAGGGGGGTTGTGAGGAGGCTGGGAAGTCCGAGAGTTGAAAGATTTAGACCTCAGACATCTTCTCTGTAGATGGCCATATTCACAATATAGATGATAGCGAAAGGGCAATGTCTCATAATCTAGCTGCTGCACCCAAAAATATGAACCCGCACGAATTTTCGAAGAATCTGGAAGAGGGTTACTTAAATCAATCTTAACACAAATGCAAGCAAATGTCATTACCTTTCTATCTTGAGTTTGCTGAGAAGGACCCACTAGTTTTCCCAACATCAAAGCAACCTTATGCAAGATATCATTGCGCCAACATTCAACTGGAAATCTAGGGAGACACACCCACACTAGAACCCGATACGGGAGCTCCTTCGAAGGATTAAAACCCGCATGTCAGGGTTTAATAAATAAACCAATTTGGTTGTGGAAATAAGGTCCACCTTCGAAAACTCTATTGTGATCTGCCATGCAATTAAAAGTAACCATGAAGTAACTATTCGCCAACAACATTATTTCCATCTCGCCCTTCGAAGACCTATTCCGTTGAGCCCACGACTCCAAAAATTGTAGTGAAACCCTCATTCCCATGAATTTGCAAAGCAAAGCATGTTTCGAGAAATACTCGATATCTTCCACAATTGATTCTGGTTGGATTACCAGCACTGGCCTTTCTTTGCATCTTTCCAAGCATCCATTGATTTTTGGAAGTTGAGGGCCTCCAGACGGAACAAAGCCTCCATCCCCTAGATCGTTATGAAACAAACTATTTTCAACCACCCTCATCGAGGGAGAAGGTGACTTTGCACCAAAAGCAGCTCGAAAATCCAGAATGGGCGAATACCCATAAATTTCACTTGTGCCCATTGACAAAGAAACAATGCCTTGTTGACAAGAAGAATAGAGCTTTACTTAAAGCCAGACGAGAATGGGAAGAAAGGTAATCCACCTTCGATCACACAGCCACCAACGAAGCAAGAAGCCAAGAGAAAACAACAAAAAGAAAGGAGAATCCCCAGCACAAAACCCCAGGCACAAGATCTCCCCGCCGAACAATGAACACGAGTCCCGCATACACCAAAACGACCCCCCAACCAAAGACACCACGCACAGCAACAAAGGAACCTTCACCGAGCATTAGCAGAGGCATGGACAGCGAAAATCACGCATGCAGGCCGCAGCTTACCAGTCACAGACCTGCATCCAACCCATGCCCGCGCTCCCAAGACATTCCAATTCGATATGTGGTCAAGATTGATCACAATAGCTTGAATTATTTTCTCAGTCAGAAGGATTTGAATAAGCGGCAACAAAAGTGGGTAAGCAAACTTAAAGTGTACGACTGTGACAATGAATTTGTTAAAGGAAAGAAAAATGTTGTTGCCGATGCATAATACAAAATACCAATTCTGTGTTCAATTATGATATTGCTATTAGGATTCAACCGTGTAGTTTTTCGAGTCAAACTGTGTGTTCAATGTTTAAGGTGGAAAGATGATTCTCCATATATGATAAGGAAATATTAGCTATTATGCACACATTATTTAAATTCAACCAATATATGGTGGGTGGTTGATTTGTAGTCAAGACTGATCACAATAGCTTGAAGTATTTTCTCTGTCAGAAAGATTTGAATGAGAGGCAACAATAGTGCATAAGCAAACTTCGAGCTTATGACTTTGACATTGAATATGTTAAAGGAAAAATGTTGTTGGAGATGCATTATCCAGAAGACCAATTCCATGTTCAATGTCTCACATTTTTGCTGATTGGAGGTTAGAAATCATAGCAGAATATGCTAAGAATATGTTTGTAATTGATGTGTTGGAAGAGAAGCTATTGGATGACAGGCATATAGTATGGAACAAATTCATTTTCTACAAGGGAAGAAACATGATACTCCTCTGATCCTTCCCCTTAAAAGGGAAAAGATCAGAATTGAGAATGAAAGCAGAGATTTTGAGAGCAGTTCATGATACTCCCTTGGTGGGTCACACCAAATCAATGACAAGCCGACAACACTATTGCTTAAAGTCACATGCATGATTTTCAAAGGTTTAAATAGATTGGGAAATTATCAAGCTTCTGTGATACAGGACCCTTGATTTTAAAGTTGCAGTTTTCTCATTTCTTATTGACTATCATTATTGTGGGTAGGGTCACCCCCTGCTGAACATTGTCGGTAAAGTATGGACCTGTTTTTGAAGACATCTTATTTGTGCTTATGATTTGTTTCTTCGAACCTTAGAGTGCAAAAGCCGATACATTATGTCCTACTTTGTTAATCCAGGGCTTCCTACAATGCCTGGGTTGTCTTTAGAGACACCATTGTGTTATGTGATCACAAGTAATAACCTTTTGTCTCTTCACCTTTTTTATTTGATTCTTCTGTCCATGTTAACAGAAGGGCAAAGTTACAAATAATAAATAATCTTTTGACCATTTCCTTTGACAAAAAAAAAATAATTACAAATATTTGATTAATTTTGGCTACCATTCTACATATTTTGTGAATTTGTATCATAATACAAAAAATTGCAGCTTTGCCCCATATCATACTTGCTAGGTAATAAATAGCAGAAAGATGCAACTTGAATCAATGTGGTAATTGGTATTGAGCCTTGTTGGATTCTAGCATGACTATCATTGTAGTTGCTCTAGGTAAGGGACTTACCATACTTATCTAAAAATTTTCAGGGGTTTTCAACCATTAGTATGACTAAAACTGTGAAGCAGGTGACAATGTTGAGCTGAATCTCAATGTTAGTTTAAGATCAGATTAAATAAGCAGATTTGATAAACAATTTCACACAATTTAACACAGCATATACCCTGGGAAAACCCTCCAACTTGAGGGAGAAAAACCCAGCAACAATATATCTCTTATATATTGAAATATGAACAATAATTCTCTTTACAATGAGGCCAAACTCTAGGCCAATTATCAGCACTACACTTAGTGCAAACTCAGATAATAAAAGTGCACCCTTGATGATCACGAACTGCTGTAGGTGAATTTGCACTTTGCAGATGGGATGGAATGAACTCAACTTGATAATAGAATGAATGGAAATGGTCTTTCTTATATACAATTCGGTGGAGAGGACACACCCCTTCATAATACAAGGTCAGCCACCAAAGAATATGACTCAAATGAAATGGTGCGGATGTTAAGGAGAAGTCGGCCCAATAAGAACTGATTAACAAACAATAAATATTGTTCTTCCAGTGAAGCACCTCTTTACTTAATATTGTCTCCAATAAATTAAATAGCCTAACGGCTATATTTAATTTATGCTTGATATAGGATGAGGCTGGAAGTAAGAGGCCCAACGCTGCTCTAAACATCAACACTCCCTCTCAGCTAGGAGGAATACTTCCAGCTATCCAATGTCATGGAGTCTCTCAACATGACACCCACAATGGCTAACACCCATATGTGGAAAGAGCTCATCACGGATTCACTCAACGTGATATCAACCTTCATGGCTACTCCCATGTATGGTAAAGCATATGTGCACAAGTGCCCATCATGGAATTACTCAATGTGATGTCGTCATCTCATCATGACGTTCACCATGGCTACTCCTAGAGGGTGAATAAACACAAGTATAAGAAAATCATCACGGAATCTCTCACATGATGTTGTCATGGAGTCACTCAACATGACATCCACCATGGCTACTCCTAGAGGGTGGAAACAAGGGCTTTTACCTCAAATTTCTCTCACAGAGAAAGATGCATTAAACAAGGGCTTATACCTCAACTTTCTCTCACAGAGAAAAATGCATTAGACAAGGGCTTGCACCTCAAATTTCTTTCACAGAGAAAAATTCATTAAAGCAAATCACAGAAGATCATTGAAGCCGAGTCTCCCTCTTAGCTAGGGCTTCATTCTCTACAATTCCAAGCTTGTCTCGAAAGTACACAAACTTTACTCTGGAGAGAGGCTTGGTGAGAATGTTGGCCGTCTGCTCATCAGTGCTAATGTACTTCAATTGGATAGCTTTCCTCAATACCATATCTCGGATATAGTGGTATTTGATCTCAACATGTTTGGTTCTATCATGAAACACTGGATTGACATAAAGCTTCACACAACTTTGATTATCACAATGAATGACAGTTGGCTAATGATTGTCCAAACAATCCTGCAAGGAGCTTCCGAAGCCACACTGCTTCTCGAGCTGCCACACAAGTTGCAATGTACTCGGCCTCTGCAATGCTTAGTGCCATTGAAGACTGCTTCCTGCTACACCAAGAGATCATCATAGAGCCCAAACTGAAACAACATCCAGAGGTGCTCTTCCGATCAACAACACATCTTGCCCAATCAGAATCAAAATATCCATGCAGCTTCAAGTCCACACCAGAAGAATATCTCAAGCCATACCCAACTGTGCTACGCAAGTATCTTAGGATATGCTTTGCTACAACTAGATGTATTTGCCTTGGTTCACACATGAATTGACTAAGAGCACTCATTGCATGGCAAATATCTGGTCTAGTATTGACTAGATACATCAATGATCCAATCAACTGCCTGTACATAGTAGGATCCACCAGATCTGAACTAGCTGCAGCCTCTTTTAACTTCTTCAAATTGGTTTCCATCGGTGTAGACATGGATTTGCAATCCCAAATCTCTTTAAGATGTCTAAGGTGTACTTTCCCTTGAAGCTCCAAGTACTTGCATCAACCTTCTAACCTCCTTGTCTAAGATTGCTTGCAACGCTTGCCTTAGAGAAAGGGTTTTCCAGTGCCCTTAGTAGAGAATTCAGGACAGTCCTCTTCGATCTTATCCCAGATCACTCTAATTTGAATAGGTTTGCGGAGCTACCAGTATCAAATCCAGACGACTGACTTGTGCAATTCTATTCTCAATTGCTGAAGAGGTCTTTCAAGAGTTTAGCACCTATCCTTGCAAGACTGCAACCTTCACTTCTTCTTAGTGAGTCACATAACTCCCTCTTGATCCCTGCCTCAGAGATTGCAAAGAAGTCTTCTGGAGGTGAACTCCCCTTCATTGACTGATCTCAAAACCTTAATCTTATTCTAGGACATGCACACAACTCGAGCCTTGAATCCTTGGAGTTTGACTCCCTCTGAATGTCATTTCCTCCTCTTCGAAGTAACTGATCACAATGACAACTTGAATAGGTTCTTCCTCTTCAAGAGATGTCTTTAGCCATCGACACAGTCCCAAGGCAAGCTAAGACTCCATGCTTGATCATGTCTCCAGTGGCATGACTTCCTCACATGATGCCTCAAGCTTTTCCTCTCTAAGCAATCTCTCATCACCTTCTTGCTCCTCGATCCGTCCTGGAAGCATTTTAGAGAGATTACTAATAGTTTATAAAACCATCACAAGGAGAAATACCAAAGCTAGAAGCATACAAGATTCACTATGCCAATGTTATAGCATGAATTAATAACCACATAAAGATTCACGAACATTAAAACATGAAATACTTATCTCTTAATTGATGGTACGCCATAGAGCTGGATCTGTGGTTGTGACTTCATCTTTGCCACCTTTAGTGTTTCCATCCTTGATTTTGCGCCTATCATAGGAACTACATCTCGGAGTTTGTAGTGACCCACAGATCATCTCCAAACACAGGTGGCAAATATCTCCAAACATAGATAATAACCAAGGCACCAATGCTTCCTAGATCTCAGATTAAATGGTGAAATCACATCAATACTGAATGGACGTTTTCTCTTTAACTGGCCCGATAAACATTATTGTATTAGAGGCGAATCCCCCTTCTCTGGATTGCCGAATATGATGCAGGAGGAATATGAAAACAGATGCCACTTTCAGAACTCATATCCTTAGAGATTAACTCCTAGAAGCTGGGTAACACTTCCAGTATTTGATTTCATATAGCCTTTCCTTCACCAAAACATACACTAAGATTTGCTTGACTTATTCTTCTTTTCGCAGATCTGACAGCGAAAGGAGCGATCTCCTTAATATTTGAATGTGGTCTGAAGACCATTCAAATATTATATCGACTTTCTCTTATTTCGTCGTTGTCCTGGGTGACTGCATTATGCAAATGTGACCACGACCTGCAGCTTCAGAATTGTGCTGGCAATTCCAATAAGCGACATTAGAATATTACTTCCGATATATGATTAAGATGAAGACGCATTCTCCACCAGACATCTCAAGCAGAGACCATGATCCAATATAACAGTGACACCCAATGGCTGCAAACTAACAAGAATGATTGATAGGCAGACCCGATAACAGGTGTGATGAAATCTTCAATTTATGAAAAAATGGCCAGTTCCCGAGCAGAGATAATAAAGCTGATCATGAGCATCGATTATATTTCATCTTGAATAGTCACACTCCCGTATGCTAAGTTATTCGACCAACACAAATATAACAGTTGCCATAATTTCCAGAACACAGAAATATTTCCCGCGTGTCTCGCTCCAGGCATCCAAGTCTTTGAAGTTTACAAATTTTCAGCTATTATCACTTTCCCTTGGAAATACTTGACTGGATTGTGTTTAGCGCTCAATTCAAGCCTACAACAGATACTCGACAGGAAATGTGTCTCGCAGATAACCATCAGGAACACGTTAGAACTCCGATAGGCTTCACATCCGTTAACAGACTTGGGGGATCCTAGTCAAACACTACATCCGACACCACTCTTCGTTGTTTCATTTGCATTGCCCATATAGGAGAGCACAAAAGTTGCTATAGCGCTAATGAAGTCAAAGAATGGAGCTGTTTCATTGCCGTTGAGAATGTTAGCCTGAAGCCGATCCTGCCAAAGAGGGATCAATTATACAATCCTTCTAATGATTGGATCATCTACCATTGTCCACGAATCCTTGCTTTTCGTCTTCTGCTCTACTGGACGGCTTCACATAACAATCCGACTGTCATGTCCGATCAAAGATTCTCCCCTGTTGCTTCCAATAACAATCGCGGACTTGACGACATTTGCAATATCAGATTCAAACATAAATGAATTTTAATATCCAATGCTCAGGGATTTAATCTAGAAGGACTCCGCATAACATGAAGAAGAAACTCCTGATATACACATATCGCCTTGAACTCTGTATGCTCGATATCCAGTAATCGCTTCTACAGTGAATATATGTATAATCCCGATAATTGTTAAGAATACAGAGAGCATTGGATATGCAATGATGAACCTGGGACAGCGATCACTTGTGCCTGTGATTCTGCCAGAAGCAAGGACTTGAACTTCCCGTCACCTTGTATCCTTCCTGACTATCCTAGAGTGGAAGACTTGATAGCCTTTTATGGGCTTGACTTCAATCATTCCCTTCCTTACAATTGGTGGTGTATCACAGCCAAGCCCGAGAAAGATATAATTGATGATCTTTAGGCAATATCGAATCCTTTAGATAATCGCCATGCAGGGGTTATACTGCTTAGCTAAATCTGATCAGGTTGCTTGAATCCGCTCTGATACCATGTTAGTTTAGGATCAGATTAAATAAGCAGATTTAATAAACAATTTCACACAAGTTAACACAGCATATACCCTGGGAAAACCCTCCAATTTGAGGGAGAAAAACCCAGCAACAATATATCTCTTATATATTGAAATATGAACAATAATTCTCTTTACAATGAGGCCAAACTCTAGGCCAATTATCAGCACTACACTTAGTGCAAACTCAGATAATAAAAGTGCACTCCTTGATGATCACGAACTGCTGTAGGTGAATTCACACTTTGCAGATGGGATGGAATGAACTCAACTTGATTATAGAATGAATGGAAATGGTCTTTCTTATATACAATTCGGTGGAGAGGACACGCCCCTTCATAATACAAGGTCGGCCACTAAAGAATATGACTCAAATGAAATGGTGCGAATGTCAAGGAGAAGTCGGCCCAATAAGAACTGATTAACAAACAATAAATATTGTTCTTCAAGTGAAGCGCCTCTTTACTTAATATTGTCTCCAATAAATTAAATAGCCTAATGGCTAGCGCCTCTTTACTTAATATTGTCTCCAATAAATTAAATAGCCTAACGGCTATATTTAATTTATGCTTGATATAGGAAAAGGCTGGAAGTAAGAGGCCCCATGCTGCTCTAAACATCAACACTCAAGAATGTCTCTATAAACATCAATGATAATCATGGGAAGAGGAATCTGTATTATAATATATTAGATTGGATGACACAATCCACTGATTTTTGTTTCTATCCAATATAATTGGATAAGCTGAAGAGGCCTGTATATCTAAACCTGTTTGGTAACTAGATTGTTACTGGAGAAGTTTCTGAAATTTGCATTGTCTTGATCATTCGATTGGAGATGGAAATTAAAGAATCTGAGTTTGAAGTGGGTGGGAGATATTCAACTCTAGTAGAGCTTCAACGGAGTTAAAGGAACCTAATTGATAGCTTCAGAGTGACAACCATATCAGTGCTTTCTTTTTTCAATATGTGTTGGTTCTGCTTTTCTGGGGAGATACTATCTTCCTTTCTACTCCACATCTTTCCACTATGCTCATGAAAGTAGTAAAATCTTGAAATTGTTGACAGTTTTCTGTAGTTAGTTGGTGAGTTCAAGCATCTTTAAAGAAGACTTTGCTGAAAATGCTAATGTATAAACTTCTAAATTATAATGGAGATGGAACTTTCTAATTTGATCGATTGTCTAGAATCCATACTACTCTTGAGTTTGTATTGTTAAAAGTTACTTTTAAATTGCTTATTTTGATTTATTTAAATGGTCTCTATCTTCAGGTGCAAATTTGGGGAGACAAAAAGATGCTTCCTCTTGCAACACTCAAGCCTCATGACGGCCAACCTGTTAGCTCAGTTGCATTTTTGACAGTACCCCGTCGGTCTGATCACATAGTTCTTCTAACAGCAGTAAGAATCTGCAATCTAAAATCGTTTTCTAAACAGGCTTGCAGTGTGACTATTTCTTGTTTAAATTTGTATGTCAAAATGGGCTTCGATGCATAGCTAATTTTTTGTATTGATGGTTGGTTAACAATTAGTCTCAAATGTTTTTCATACTATCCTCCATTTCTTTTGAGTTCCTGTTTAGTATTATTCTAATACACAGTGGACACTGCCATTTTACAGGGGCCTCTGAATCGACAACTGAAGTTATGGGTTTCTGCAAGTTCAGACAGTTTGTTAATGTCATCAGATTCAGAAAAGTGGCAGTGTATTCAGACTCTTGATCTTAAGAGTTCTACAGAATGGCATGAAAATGCTTTTTTTAATCAAGTTTTGGTTCTACCCCGTGCCAATCTGATTTTATTGGCAAATGCAAAAAGGCATGCTATTTATGCAGTACACATGGACTTTGGTTCTAATCCTGCAGCTACAAGGATGGATTATCTTGCAGAGTTTTCCGTAACAATGCCTATTTTAAGTCTTACTGCTACAAGTGACAATGTGGCTGATGGTGAAGGAATAGTTCAGGTTTATTGTGTTCAACCCCAGGCTATTCAACAATATGCCCTTGATTTGTCTCTATGTGTGCCACCACCTGTAGAACCTGTAGCTTCAGAGAAGGAAATTTCTGCCTCTCATATGTTTGAAATATCCCCCTCTTCAGCTTTTACACCTGTAGAACCATCTCATGGTAACGGTGCAGTTAATGCAACTGCAAGTGAAACTCAAGCCAAGCCACCAGGGCCCTTGAATGTTACAGAGAAGGTACCAATTAGTAGAAGCCCAGTTTTGGTCAGTACTATGGATGCATCAAATATGCATGACCCATTGGCTATTTCTGGTGTGGATACGAATTATGGTGTCTCTATGCCTCCAGCTATTCGTACTGATAGTGCACCTTTATCTTCTCAAGTTCCTGTCCCTTTAAGTCCAAGACTCTCTGGAAGACAACCACCACCGAAAAGTCCATCTAGAACCATTGAGCAAGGGGTAGCAGCTGTTTCTTCTGCTGGGGACCAAGAATATTCTATGGAGAGGAAAGTTGATGCTGTTCTCACGTCACGACCTGACATGACTTCTTTTGAGACAATTAGTACAAATCGTAAAGTGGATGATGGTTTCAAGAAAGATGATGAAAAACTAGGTCAAAATCAACTGTCCACCACAATGAGTACTACTATTTCCATTGAGAGCCAAATAAGCTCTAACCCAACTCACCTTGTAACTCCTTCACAGCTCATGTCTTTGGCAATGCCATCTCTTGATAAGAAGGAAATAAAGAAAGGGGATAACAATCATGAAGATGCTAATGTTAATAGGGTGAATGAGAACATGAAACCTGAAACTAAAGATGCCGCCATTACTGGCTTGCATCAGCCAGAGGAATTAGGTTTGTATAAACAAGTAGAAAATACATCTATTCTTACAGATACAAAGGAGAAGGTATTTGTTTCACAATCTTCAGAACACCTTAATGAGAATGCAAGACAGGCCGATTCTTTGTCTGCAGAAGTTCGAAACGTAAGAGAAAATCAAAGTGGTGGTGATGGGGAAATTATCAAGGAAAGAGTACAGCCTTCAGACAATATTCAAGGAAACACAGAGGATATGACTGGTAAGGCCTCTGAATCTACCTTATTACCATCAATATCACAGTCGCCTTCACTGGGAAAGGGTAAAAAGATAAAAAATAAAGCTTGTTCAGTGTCAGGTCCTTCATCAACATCAGTAAGTCCTTTCACTTCAGCGGGCTCTTCTGATGGTGAGCCAAGCAGCACCACAAGCATTCCTTCAATTGAAGCCGTCTCTTCTCAGGTTTCAGCAATGCAAGATGCACTTAATCAGGTAGGTGAAAGAACCCTAGCTTCCCAGGAAAGGGATGTAAATTCTTGTCGTGCTTTTGAATTTTTGCATTTGTGTATATGTATGTGGTGGAAACATTAAATTTGATTAGTAGTAAAGATTTCTCATCATGTGGGAGAGTAATTGCAAATTGCAATGGTCTAGGTTTTAAGCTTTAAAGTTTTATCTCTGTTGAGACTGGAAGCATTTAATTTGGAATCTTGTCAAGGTGAAAGCTTCTGTAAAATTCATTTACCATTGCATTCATGCTCCCATACCTTTCCTTACGCCTGTCAAACTATAACTGAATTGTCCTTACCATTCAACGCCAAGTTTGCTCTTGAGTTTGGGTCTCCTAGTCTGTTGTGTCGATTACACAGTTCACATGTAATTTTCATTTAATGACTATGCTGTATTTTTCTTATTGTTTTTGAAGCCTTTCTTCTCTTACCTGGTTATAAGAAATCTTTCTTTTGCATCCTCTAGTTTTTTTGCTTGGTAATATGTGCGTTCTTTTTGTGCCCTCTCCCTTAGAAAAGAGAAATTACAATGAGATAAAGAGCTACACAAATTGCTGAAATGAATCTGCTAAAAATTATCCAGCACTTGACTTGTTTGTAAACTAATTCTTCTTATGCAATTTCAAAAAAATTTGAGAGGAAACCTTCTTTCTAGATAAAGATTTCTTATAATAACAGTAGTCTAAACCTTCTCCTCTGGGACATCACCCTCAAGGGCAGAAATTACATTCTGGAAACTACTGGAAATCAATCCAGATGGGCAGCCCAAACTGGAAGATATGGAAGGCTGTATAACCACTTGAAGGATGGGCATAGATGATCCAACCATAGGATCCAATGAAGGGTTTAAAGGACACAACTCAACCTTAGAGGGAGTAGGGGATGCAAGCAAAGGATATCAGTATAAAGGAATCAAAAGCCTGCAGCAGCAGAAGGGAAGCTGAAGGGAAGCAGAAGTTGGAGGCAGCAAGGGGGAGATTGAGTTTGAAGGATTTGGAGAGAAATTACCTGAAACATCCTGAATAATGTGATGTAGAGGCTTAGCATTCCTCCTCCAAGAAGGATGACCTAGATTCTTACAACTAAGTCCTTTTCAATCAACAGACAAATGGCCACGGCCAAAACTGTTGTGGCATCTGAAGGCCACTTTCTCCTACTCCAAATTCTGTTTCCAAACGTGATGTTCCACTTCGAGTCAAATCTCTGTCAGAATACCCAATGAAAGATCCAATTCCACTTGTTGATTGGGAGCTGAGATTGATTCCAGTGCAATAGCTAAAACCTTGCCCAAGGAGTGCCCAGTAGTCCAAGTTAAAAGGAAGCCAAAACTGCAGTGGAAGATCTGGTAACTTAACCCAAATTGGCATCATAGAGAAGGATTTGGTCAAATGTTTCAAGGTAGGAAACCGAGGCTTTACAAGAAGAGCATCGTTTCCCCAACACAAGGGCCCTGCTTTGAGAATAAACTCTCCATCCTTCTCATTTAAACATTCAATAATCAAAAAGCCTTGCGCCCAAGGGTGACTCACTACTGCCTCAGATAAGTCAGATGTTCAAGATTTGGAGATCCAGGAGTTGAGCTCAGGCAGATTTTGCAAAAAATTAGACATACTAATCAGACCTATTTGGCATAATGCTTGTCTTCATCAATGACATCAGCCATGAGTTCAAGAAGGGGGATTTTCTAATAGCATTTAACCATCAACAAATCCTCGGGTCTGCTAAAAGAGTTGACACCTAGAGTTGCTGCGGCCGACACAGATTCATTCCCACACACCTCAAGCCCTAATACAGGGGGAATGGGAAGGTGTGAGGTCTTCCTCTCAGATGACACTTGACCCTTAGCTGTTATAAAAATGTTAATGGAAGATCAAATACCAAAAAATGAAACATAAGCAACACAAAATTTGGGACAAAATTTGTGAAATGGGGAAAATTTTTGATGGAAGAAAGCTCCACATGTATTAATGAAGATGGCACCTTGAAATCTTACAATATGTGAGCACACACGTGCAAAGATAATGACTTTACATTTCAATATTCCTTATAAGGAATATGGTGGTCACCTAAGAAAGGAGTTACACTCCAAGGAATATCTAGCTAAAAGATAAGTGAGGTGCAAGACAATACAAATTAATAAATAAAAAATAATAAAACCCCCTGCCACCTCATAAGGACAAAACCTTCTTAAATGTAGTAAAAGTCCATACATAAAAAGGTTGAGTAAGAATAAATAAAACTAAATAAGTAATTTTATCCTATGGCTCTAAGAGGATTTGTTCAAAGGCTTGAAAGTAGGAAACCAAGGCTTTACTAGAAGAACAGCATTTCCGCAACACAAGGGCCTCACTTTGAGAATGAGCTCACTATCCTTATCATTTGAACATACAATAATTAAAAACCCTTGCGTACAGAGGAAACCACTATTGCCTCAGATAAGTTAGGTGTTCAAGATTTGATTATGAGTGGATCTCAGGTAGATTTGACCAAAAATTCTGAAACTTACAAAACAGACCTAATTTGTGAAAGGCTCATCTTCATCAATGACATTGGCCCCACATTCGATAAGGGGGATCTTTCCAAAGCATTTAACCATGGACAAACTTGATTTGTCGCCCAGAGTGTCTGCATCTGACACAGATTAATTCCCACACGTCTCAAGCCCTAACACAGGAAGAACTAGGAGGTGTGAGGCCATCCCTACAGACAGCATGCAATCCTTAGCATCTGACACTGACAAACCTTTAGAAACAGGAAGAAATGAGCAGGAGCAGCTCCAGAATCCACAACAGGAAGCGATTTCTCAGACATACACAGAGCTGAAAAACCTGCAGATCTAGCTGGATGAAGAGACACTGCAGATATACCAGCATGAAGTGCGAAAACAGTGCCTGCAGCATCAATAGCTTTGGCAGAAGGAGGACTCCCAGCAGCCATCGCAGAAGCAGAATGGAGTTTGAAGGAGAAATGAGAAACAGGCAACAACAGGAGACAAGAGACATCCAGAGCTTTTGAACTGGGATTAGAGATGAATTATCTTTTGCCTGCTGCTTCAAACTTGTATTTCCAAAAAACAATGACCAAATTTATTTCTTGCAACAAATAAATGACTTTGGCTTAAAGAGAGTATTCTTTAAGTGTTACATTTTGTTGATTATTTGTCAAAATGTTTTGAGTGACGGCTTTTAAAAACGGTGCCCTATGACTTCCAGTCAATGTTATAGGCTTTACATGATCTCTCTCTAAACTATCCTGTAAAGTCTATATTCAAGCGAATCCCGTTGTTTGTAGGCATAGTCTGAAAAGATAATTGATATTCATAATTCTTGATTTACAAAAGGAGATGAAGGCTCCTTATAAAGAAATTTACAAAACGATGTTTCTAAAAAGAAACAATTGTAAACTGTAGAAAACTAAAGCTAAAAATGGAAAGAAGCTAAACAAACTAAAGCAAATGAAAGTTACTCATTTAGTTAACTAACGACTAATAAACGCAAAGATGACCATTAATATTACATTTAATATTTTAATACCCTCCCTTAATGGACATCGTACAAACAAAAAACTAAGTCTACCCAAAGTCTGCTGGAAACATATCATTGGTGACTGATATCTGGAGAAGCATAACCACCTTGTGGTTACTGATCCTTTTCTGTAGAGCAAACAAGTCTAGACACTGACACTCGAAAACGATGAGTTTCCGCTGCTTCCACGTAGTAGATACGAAAGACGCCATCC
The DNA here is from genome assembly GCA_007258455.2 of Sequoia sempervirens. Lineage (NCBI taxonomy): Eukaryota > Viridiplantae > Streptophyta > Pinopsida > Cupressales > Cupressaceae > Sequoia > Sequoia sempervirens. Next base: position 25,863 of record VDFB02129004.1, read on the forward strand.
CTTTCATTTTCCAAAGCACGAAAAACGAGGTAACATTGTGATTAGCTGGCAAAACACTGGACAATCAGCTGGCACAACTCACGAACTATAAGATTTTTCAGAAAAAACCTTCAAAAACTCTTTAAAAAGTAAGATTTTTTTAGAAAAAATCCTCAAAAAACTTCTGAACTGCAATTTTTTTTCAAAAACTCTTTAAAATCTTCAGGTGCACAAGTTTTTGTTGAGAAAAAAATGTCCAAAAAACTGGTCTGCAAACCCTAGCAGCAACCCACGATTTTTTAGATAGGAAAAAATTGTCAAAAAACTCTTCATAAAACAACACTTACTAAATTTTTTCAGAAATTTTTTTCGAAAAACTCTTTGCAGAATTTTTATTTTTCCCAGAAAAATTCTGTCAAAACTGGCTTGAAAAAAAACAACCCTTCAGGTTGCCATGAAAACACGATCAAAATCGCCCAAAAACAAAGACCCGTTCACAAACTGATCTGAAATCCGTCACAAGCCACAAACTCTAGGAAAACTGCTATCTGGAAACTTCAGTCAACATTCCGTCACAAAAGAAAACAGCAACAGCAACGAAACAGTCTAGAAGGACACCAAATAAATTCAGAAATTCGTCCATGAAAACGCCAGTATAAAGGAAGGATGCCAAACCTGCACAAAGCCATGATTTGTTGAACAAAGAAACCCTTCACCCAAAACTTCACAAAAAATCCACTTTAAAAAAAAAAAATTTCTTCAAAAAAACCTTTTGATTCTTTTATTAAAATTTTTTTGGCTAAAACTAATCAGGTTCGAGCCTGAGCTTTGATACCATGAAAAGATAATTGATATTCATAATTACTTGATTTACAAAAGGAGACGAAGGCTCCTTATAAAGAAATTTACCAAATAATGTTTATAAAAAGAAACAATCGTAAACTGAAGAAAACTAAAGCTAAAAACGGAAAGAAGCTAAACAAACTAAAGCAAACAGAAGTTACTCACTTAGTTAACTAACGACTAATAAATGCAAAGATGACCATTAATATTACATTTAATATTTTAATATAGTCATCCCCTTTAGCATCTTCTGTTATTGATTACATTGCAGGAACCCTTAAATAGGAATTTTAGTTTCTCTTTTAATTCATAAGTGGAAACAACATGAAATTTAAGGAGAATAGAATGTGTATAACATGTGTACATCATGACACATCGATAACTGGCTGCTTGAATTAAGGAGGGCTTGGCTATTTATCTAGTGGCTAGCCTATACAAGGTAGATGATCAATTATATTATAATGGTGTTTTCTTATTATTCTAGGTCACTGTGATCTTTTGATGGCTGAAGTTTAACTGGGGATTTTACGTGACAATGCTATTCTGCATCATGGAAGCCTTATCTGTTAGCATTCTCTGCTACTGTAAAGCAAAATAGCCAGTCTTTTTCCAGATAGTCGATTTTATCAGACCTTGATCTGATACAGTTCAGGAAATTTTTATTTGTAGTATGATCTTCAGACGAGGAAGCTCTATAATTTGCAATAAATTTTTATTCTACAAACAATGTCTTCAAAGTCAGTTAAAAAAATATAATCAATTCTGTTTTTGTATGGCAATCCCAAATTTTAAGGCTCATTTTTCTTCTACATTCTTGTGGGAGCCATTGCAGCTTATTGCCCTTCAGAAGGATCTGCAAAACAAGATGGGTATGATGGTGTCTATACCTGTTACAAAGGAGGGGAAGAGACTGGAGGCTGTCCTTGGTCAACGTATAGAGAAGGTAATGAAAGCTCATACAGATGCTATGTTGGCAAGGTTTCAGGAGGAGAATGCAAAGCGTGAGAAAGCAGAACGTGAGCATGTGCAACAGATGACATCACTATCAAATGCAATCAATAAAGACCTTCCTGCCATATTTGAGCGTGTTTTGAAAAAGGAGTTTAGCTCACTAGGCCCTAATGTGGCACGCATGGTTACTCCAAGTCTGGAGAAAGCAATTTCAACTGCAATTAATGATGCATTCCAGGTTTTTCTCTTGCTATGTGCTACACTATGTTACTAACTTGGATAGGAGCATGAAGATTTTCAATAAACCGTATTTCCTTCTGCTTCTTGAGCTGTTTCTTATTCAATACATTTTACTATGATACTGTATACCCCTATTTTGCTTTTCTTCAAGTTCTTTATAAACACAAATTTAGTCGTACTTTTAGTGATGTCTGTTTTAAGAAATATTCCAAACAAAAAATCTGCAGAAAGGAATTAGTGACAAAGCATTGACTCAGTTGGAGAAGTCAGTTGGAACAAAGCTAGACTCTCTCGTGACAAGGCAAATCCAGTCACAATTTCAGTCATCTGGAAAGCAGGCTCTTCAGGTCAGTCAAAACTTGGGTGTATCACATTTTTTATTTTTGCCAGAATGAATAATTTTTTTATGATGTTATAAACACAAATTTGAGACTGTACATGCTTTGGTATAAAATTGTGAGCAAACATATGTAGTGTTTTTTATTTCCTGTGGAGTCTAATATTGTGCTTGCAGGAAGCATTGCGAACAAGCTTTGAGAGTTCAATTATTCCTGCCTTTGAGCGATCCTCCAGGGCAATGTTTGAGCAAGTAGATGCTGCATTTCAAAAAGGAATGGCAGAGCACACAGCTGCTGTTCAGCAGCAATTTGCAGCTTCCCATTCAGGGCTTGCATCTACACTTCAGGTAAGGATGTAATGTAGTTTTCTTTTCGTTTGTGGGGGCTTCATTACCTTACTACAACCCTTTTTAGAATTTTTTTGAGAGAGTAGCGTACCAAATTATTATTTGCTTTCACACTGTCTATTTATTTCTTTTCTGTGGCTGTTTAAATAAGTGTTTGACCCCATTTTGAACCAAATTATATTTAGTATTTATGCTTGCTGGTTTATGTTTATTATCGTTGTCTTATTGTGGTTGTATGTTGGATATTGGCACACAACTTTCTATACATGCCTATCCATCTATATCTATCCATGTTCAATACAAAATAACTGAATATAAAATTCTTTTTCTTACTCTTTTTAATATTTATTTATATCAATCCATTTATGTGCATAATCAACTCCCTTTATTTGTTTGTATGTGTACGTGCTTGGTTATTCTATTGGTTTCATTGTTACTAACATCCTCCTACTTAGTTTGTGATTATTTTGCTATGTTCCACCAAGTTTCTGTTATGGGAATGGCAGGGGATGAGGGGATGCATTTCCATGACGAATTTTTTGGGAGTCTATTTTTTAGGGGACGATTATTAAAAAAAGGAAAGTTAAAAAAATACAGAAAATTTCAAATATCCATATGTTAACAGTAATAAGGCATTCATCATATACATTATAGAATCTTAATCTATAACATTGGAGTTGAATTATGATTTCACATGAGAGTTGACAAACAAATTAACAAAATTTAATTTCTTTTATTGTCAATGTGCATATATATTTATAAAAATTGCAACAAAATGCCCAAAGGCTGCAACAAAATTACAAGAATATAGAAAATATAAAGCTATCCCTAATCAATATATGCTAACCCTGCATCAAAATTGGAGTTTGAGTTTGAAACATAGCCACTACGAGGGCTTGCTTCATTCAATGAAATCCCAAGCAATCCCTCTTGTGCCTTCTCATCAACTTGTGTGGTATCGTTCAGATCAACATCCCAACATGCGATATGAGTTTGATGATACTTAGGAGTCTGTTGATCTTCAAACTGCAAGGCACTATGTACGACCACCAACATTTTTGATCATCGAGAGATAAGCCTATTCCTCTTGATTGATTGGATGAAGCTATATGTAGATCAATTCCTCTCTACATCAAAGGAGTTGACAACTTGTAAAAGGAGATGGATGGCAAGCATCCTTAGTTCTAGTGCATCCTTTCCATGCTTTGCCCATCATCCAATGGGGTCAGTTTGAGCTAATGTAGCTCTATCCATCCACTCCTTTGGTTTGTTGAATTCTGGACCACAAAGATTGACAAAGGCTAGCCATTGTGTTCTAAGTAAAATAGATTTCTCATCACTATACAACATTCGAAGGGCCTTTGTGAGTCTTATTTCCCCTCTTCATCATTAGATGGAGCCATGGAGGCACTCTCCCAAGCCTTGTTGCATACCATTTGGGTTTTATGGCATAGGCTGCTATATGAAATAGGGTGTTCATAGTGTTCCACCACCCACATCACAATGGGCTTAAAATGCTCCTCATAAAACCCATAGTAGGGCCCTTGCTATCAATAATTTGCTTCATTTGCTCAAGCATGTTGTCAAATGTCCCATAAATTTCTCCAAGGCTAGGAGAGTTTGTATCAACATATCTTATGACTCACACAATAGGTGAGATGAAGGAACAAACATATATGCAAATAATGAAAATATTTTACAAGTTGGAAACTTAGAAACAACAAACTCAAAAACATAGTTCTGCGGATTTTCTTGATAGGGGGATGGGCTATGGGGACCAAGGGCCTAAGTTTGGGGACGACAAGGGGACAGTGGCGACACAAATACATAAAGTACTCGAAAAATTAGTAATGAAAAGATGTATAAGGAATAAGTATAAGAATCTTAGAATTACAAATGAGATTTTTTTGGACATACTAAGTAATCTTTTAAACTGGTAAACTACTAAATAGTAAAGTTGTAAACACATTGCAATATTTGTAGTAAACATCAGAATTTTGAAGTGAACATTGACAATGAGAATGCCAAGTTCAAAATTTATATTATATCAAAATTTCATTATGATGATTACAATGACAAATCTTCAAAATAACAAAATGGCCTGAAGTGATGCCTCTAATCATCTGCAAGTTCCTCATCACTAGAACTGTTGGACTCCACATGCTCAAGCTCCTCCAAACCAATACCAACCAACCCTCCAAATGAAGCATCATTATTGACCTGTGTTTGCACTTCTAGCTCTATATCCCATCGTGATGTTGGACTCTCCTTGTACGTAAGTGTATTCCGGTGATGGAGATGCAAGCCACTCTATATAACCACAAGCTTCTTTGCCCTCCTAGAGATAAGCCAGTTCTTCTTAATGGAATGGATGAAGCTATAAGTAGACCAATTCCTCTCAACAATAAGAGAACTAGAAACTTGGGATAGCAAACAAATGGCTAGAGAGGGAGACAAAGAAGTAGGTCCATGTATAGTCCACCACAAAATTGGGTCTTCATGTGCCATAGTCTCCTTATCTATCTTGGCCTCCTCAAAATAACCCTTAAGAGTGGCAAATTTTGTCAACTTATTATGAATGATGCTGGTATTTGAAGAATCATACATCTTTTGGATAAACTTCATGAACCTTGCCTTCACCTTAGCATCCTATATGGGTGTAATTCTACTAGGCCTTTGCATGTATCACTTTGAGTTCAGTGTGTAGGCAGCCATGTGCTAGGGAGTGTTGAACTACTCCCATCCTTGATGAATGATTGGCTGAATGTATTCATTGTAGAATTGCAAAGTGGAGTCTTTCTGTTGTAGAGCAGCCTTCATTTGGTGAAGCATAGAATCAATACACTCATACACCTCTCCAAGGCTAGGTGCATTAGCACCCCCATATCTAATCACTTTGAAGAATGGATTGATAATGGAGACAACATATTTTGCATTGCCCAAAAAACACCACTTTTCACCACATCCTTCACCCTCTTCCCCTGCTCTAGAGGTCTTGGACTTAGGCCACTGATTCCATTTTGCTGTCATAACCATTAGTTGCAATGCCTCTTGCAACTCAAGTATTTTCTCCAAGAGAATGAAATATGATGCATATCTAGTCTCTACAAGTTTCAAGAATTCTTTCTTAGAGAAGTTTTGAAGAATGCATGTGAAGTGTGGTGGTTGCAAATAAATATCCACACATCTCTAGAATCATTAACAATTGTTTTGATCCAATCAAATTTTCCCATTTCCTTGAGTGCATTATTCATGGGATGCACATAACAAGGAGTGCACTAAATATGTCTATAAGCTGCTTCAATTAATTTCCTTGCAGCTTCGCACATTAGGACCGCATTTATCACTACTTGGATCACATTTTGTGGCCCAACCTTCTCTATAGCATTTTTAAGGATTTGAAATTGAAAATCAACATCCTTGCGATGCCTTGAACAATCAACAACCCTAAGAAAATAAAGGCCCTCTGTACATGTAAAGATGATATTGATGAGTGGACGGCGCCTAATGTCCGCCCACGCATTCTTGACTATGTTGCATCCACTTGTGACCTAGGATTCTTTCATTTTCTCTGTTCAAATATTAATCTTGGAATAGTTTTTATTTAAGATTGTGGTCCTGAATTTAGTCTCCTCTGGTGGCACATATGATGGTCCTGCCCTTGCTATCTTTGCCATTGCCTTCTTATAGTAAGGAGAGTGAGCCACATGGAATGGAATGCCATTGGCAAAGAAGAATTTTCCAATGGCATCATTTGCCTCATCCTTCAATTGCACATTGAATAAGTCTGTTAGTGGATTTATAACATCACTTGTCAACTTGTGTTTCCCCTTAGCCTTTGTTGCCCTTGAACTAGAAGAAACTAGAATATGTGCAAGTGTAAAGTTGTAAAATTAGAGCCTTATCTCCGACAACCCCTTGACCTTATCTATGTAGGTGCATTTTTTTCATGACCACCCCATAATTTACTTATCTGTGCATTTTCTTCATTACCACCCCATAACTTACTTATCTCAGCCCTATAGTTGAGTTTTTGTGCCAACTTCTCACATACTTCTACACCTCTGCCTCATATACAAAGGAGGTAGGCATTAGCTTTGGCAATGCTACCTTGAAATTCAAGCTTACAAAAGTGGCACTTTTAGATGCTAGTGCCCTTAGATGCCCAGGCTATATTTGTAACTTTGTTGCAAATTCTCTCAGAGGTGACTTAGGATTAAATGGACACTTAGCATAATTTTGCATTATTTTGGAAGGGCAATTAACATTTGCACTCTCAATGAAACTAATGGCTTCACTTGTCTCTGCTTCTGTATTTTCTTATGTTACCCCAAGTTTTCGAGACAACGACAGCAGGGGACAGGGGGATGAGTTTTGGGGACAACTTCTTTTCGGGCCATTTTTGGGGACGACAAGGGATGACTATATAAAAATAGGGAAAATTTCAAATCAAATATTTATATTGATAAAGCATTCATCATATACATTACGGATACGTAATGCATAACATTTGTGTCGAATTGAGAGTTCACACGAGAGTTGAACAAATTAGAAAATGTAAAACTTAATTGCCTTCATACTTCATTGTCAATTTGAATGTGATTTTAAAAAATAGTATACAAGTTATAAGAAAATGCTCAAAGGTTGGAAGATTCACTTTCAACTACAATATGAAAATACAAAACAAAGAAAGTTTAATTTTATTTCCTCCTCAGTTAGGGCGAGTGGGGTGTGGGGATTGTTAGCATGTGAATTGAGTTTTCTTTATCCAACATTGATAAAATAGTTGTTGACAAGTACCATTGTAGTGAATTGTATGTGTATGGCGTGACCAAAGCTTGAAGGCAAGGGGACGATTGGCCAACCCCTTTTGTTTTCTAGGATGTCCCTAGGTTTTCAGGACGTCCCCTATGTTTCCCCAAAAGTTGGGGACAGCTTGGGGACGTCCACTAGGCGTTGCCTTGTTCCCAAAATGTTTCGGAAACAGTGACACCCCCAAAAATGATGGGGATGCATCATCGGGTTTCCCTAGTATTTTCATTAGGTGCATAATCAGATTCAATTTCAATTTCTTCAACCTCTCAAGCGTCAATGTCATCCTCACTCATGTTGTGAGAACTCATACTCATAGTGACATTGCAATAAATGAGATAAAGTTTTAAATTTGTAAGTTTATAATTTTAAAATTAAAGTTCAAACTATGCATAATGCAAGGGACTTAGACATAAAGGGTTTCTTTTATTTTTTCTTACTTCAGGTTTATAACAGTCCTCAAAACATCTCCTATAAGGGATGGGTACATTTTTGTTGGGGACGTGTTCATAGGGTTCACGATTTTTTTGTAAAACTTTTGGGTGCATCTCTTGCCATTGAGGTAGATAGCTTTTTTCATTACTCGAAGTGGGAGATGAAAGAAGTACGAAACCCCAACGATTGAATGGAAAATTCTCTCCCATTTGCGCTTCCTAGTTGATTTGGTTGGGAGCAACAAATCTTATCTTGTCATCAACTTTATGAGGCCCAATAGTTCTCAATTTTGTTGTACTTCCCTCGTTGGCTATGGGCGGGGAGGAGCGAGAAGAAGGGGATATGGATACACCAATTCATTTGGTGGGCCAACCATCAACACACTCCTCATCCCCTCCCTTGGTTGGTTCATTAGCAACTTTATGTGCCAAATCTATAGTAGGGGATTGACATTTAGTTGGCGGGATGAATGAATCATCTTATCACTTCTCGAATTCAAAGGTAGGGCTGAAACATTTTGGGTCAACTGAACCACTTCTCGAATGAATATCTTTGATTGATGGAAGTGTTTGGGTGGATGCAATGACTCTAGGACCCTTGGGGTTGTTGACTCAACCTTGTATCTTTATCTCCTCCCACCCACCATGGGAGTTGGGGAGAAGGCTCAAATTCCATCTTGGAACACTTGAGTTGATATTTGTAATAATTTATTGCTCGGGCCAAGCTGATTGGGCTAATGGGTTAGGAAGAGCTAATTGGTTGGATTGGCCTGGTTAAGCTAACCTCCTACCCTTGATTGGGGGATCATGCATAAACATAGATTCTTTCATCTAGGGTTCCCTACTTTGCATAGGCTTCATCGAGGGCCAGGGAGAGGATCGGGGAACCTAAAGAGTTACCCTCACCTAACCAAGCCAACCTCCTGGATGAATGAATATGTTCATCTAGGAACCCGAAACCCATCTTCAATTGTTTTTACTCAGTTAGGCTAATGAGCTAGTAGAAGCTAATTCGTTGACTTCCATGAGCATATCCACTAGAGGGAAGCATATTCATTGGGATGAAATTAAGGGGAGTGAAATCTCATACTCCTTAAGCTAGCTGAAACCTACTTGAGATGGGTGCTCTGGTGGGGATATTTGACTACTATACTAGATTTTATATGTAACATGATTCCCTCCACCTAAAACTAACAACTAGGATTTTGCCATTGAATGAAGTGATGATGAGGGCTTGAGAAGGCACTCGACTACTGCAGGGGAGGGCTAACCAAAGCCTGATTGAAATATTAGTCGAGTTGGCAAGTGGGTCATTAGCTGGGGGGGTGAGAGTTGATAGTCGACATTATTGTTGGAAGAGGCCATGCTAATATTGCTCCCCACCTCGATCTCAAAATTGATCAAAAGTTATTCTTGCGGACATGATTATTAAACTAACTCACATATACTGATTTAGCAACTGAAGTGAGCGTGATCCACTTCTTTCACCAACACAACTATAGATAGATAGAGTCACATCCCTTTGTGTGGTTCCTGCTCAACTACAGTTGTTTCATCAGTACTCGAGCTACTAGTAGTAGATATAGAAGCAAAGAGAGATGCAAAGTCCAAATTCTATGAATCCATAAGCAACATGAGCTTCATATGCATACTTGGGTTACTTGGTTATGTATTCTCCAACATTAGCAACAACATTCACATTTTGAACTATAGATTTTCTCATAGTGCACATAGATTTTTTTTGTTTTGTACAGATTCAAATTGAAGTTTTTCTTTCACTTTTTCAACTAAATAAGAACTTTAGTTGTGTTCAAAATTGTTTCTTTCTTAAAGAAACTATAGGGCTTGCTAAATTCTATATGTAACATGCTACTATGGCACGACACAATCTGAATGTTCTTCTTCCAACACAATATTTTTGTTTTTTAAACTTCTCTCAATTAAGTTTTAGGGGTGGGTGGGAGGCCCCTACTATTTTAAGGGATAGTTTTGTTTTCAAACAAACTTATTTGTGAAGCGTGAGAATAGTAGCATGAAGACAATAAGTTGGAGAATGAAGATTTACATAATTGGCTAGATCTATATGTAACATGCTTAAAAAACAATGACTCATCATCACTTCATTCAATGAGTGCTTGAGTTTTGTTTGGAGCTAGTGTTGGATTGCCCTACTATCATAGGTCTTAAAATGCTCTTTATTCATAAGTGTTGAATGGAAATGGTTTGAGCGGTGTATCATTGTATCTATTCCCTTGTATTGGTTGTTTCTGTTCATTGCTGTGAAAGAAATAATCGTTTAATAGAATTTGATGTATTTGAATGCATGTTGGTATCTTTAATCCATCACAAACAATAGAAGGTTGGGCCCCCCTTTGTATAGTAGTAAGGGTTGTTTCAAATTGTTTGAAGGAGCCTATAGATAGTAGGGGCGATAAATTTTTTAATTGGAACAATGGACATGGATTCAACCTAGTGTCTTAGAGTGTTTGGTTTACCACTTCGATGAGTCACTTGAGGTTTGATCTATTCTATCTTCGAACCGGCCTTAGGAGGTGAATTGATCATAGTAAGCATAGATCATTGATCTAGAATTGTATGCTAGCCCCTACCTCAGTGGGTTTAGTAGCTAATGCTATTCCATATAATGAGTATGGGTATTAACCCTACTTAAAATTCTCTTGGTATGGCTCTATCTCCCTAGTGTGTGCATTATGATCATGGGAAAAGACTTGTCTTAGGGTGAGGTAGGGAGCCTTGAAGGAGGAGGGAGTTGAACCATTAACCTCGACCCTAAGCAAATCTTCCAATCAAACCAATAACGAAGGAAGTCCAATCACACTTCATCTAATATTTCAACATCTTCTCCCTTTGCTAATGGACCTAGTTCACGTTGTGGAATTATACACAAATTTTCTTTGAGAAAGCTCCCATTATTGATCGAGCTCTTGAAGTGATAGGAAAGTTGGGAAAAGAGCGACAAGTTGATCTTCCATTAGCTGAGGAGTTTATATTTTGGAAGTTTGAGGACATCTTGGATCAATAATTGAATGAGTAATATAATGTATTGAGGTGGGGACAAATTTAATTCAATTGGGGGTGATATAGAAACTTTCAAAGCTACTATGGAACTAGAATGTGGTTTGATTTGCGAGAATCTCATTTCTTATATGGTCGATATCCAAGACATTCAACATAAGACCGTTGGACAACTTAAGAAATTGCTATGGAAAAACCGTGTGCCCTTACCTATATAGCTCGCCCTCTCGATGGAACTAGAGATATATACGAAACATAAATGTTATTATTTTTATGGGACTCTGCATCCTTTTGGAGGAAAGAAAAGATAGACAATGGAAGTGAGATTTTGTTGATTTGTGGACTGTCAAGAGAGTATTGATTTTCTTGGTTGGTAGGGGATCTATAGTTCCTATTTTGTTTGTGAATTTTAAGCTCTCCCCATTTAAATCCTATTAGGGACAACCTTGAGGTCCTAACTTCTATAGAGATAGGTTGAACACTATTTAATATACATTGTGTTTTGGGATATGGAAACGACCTTTGAACCAAAGTTTTATAGCTTAATCAACCAAGGTGGGAGGGGATTAGTTGGAGGTGAGCGAGGTTTTTTGAAATGTTTTCACCTTGCACCTCTAGGTTGAACCCATGGTGATTACACTTGACAAAAGTAATGCCTATTGTAGAAAGATGCCATGTAGCTTAGTTATGGCTCGCTTGGATGCTCTCAATAGTTCCTCCATACTCGAGTGGGCAATAGTCATTGTAGATAGCAAGCCCAACCTTGATTGATTGAAGTTGTTGGCTGAACCGTAGATAATTATACGCTAATAGATCATATTTCAATGTTGTTTGGAGCCCTTTTATAACTATAGTAGTGGGTTGGGGGCTTAGATAGCTTAATGCATTATTTGCTTTGTTGAGATCAACCATCCTAGATTCTTCGTTGATGGGTTCAATTATCCGCAATCTTGTAAATTGCTTGAGTACTTATGGTATGTATCAGGACAAGACATGTTACGTATAGAATATGCCACTCTAAGATTGAGCCATTTTCATAATTTTTGGGCTAGGTATATTATATAGAATGAGAATGAAAAGAATATAATCAAATACCTAGGTCAAAAGGATAAGTGAGGCAACAAGAGAACCCTGAGGGATTATAGTAGGCATATTATGTATAGAATCTTCAAAAGTTGGATTCACTTGAAACCAAGAAGGCAAACGCTTACTTTCTCTTGCTTTTCCCATTCATTGCAGCTATAGTTGGTTGCGAGGGTGAAGCATCAATGACAACAACTAGTCTTTGAGCCAAGACATGGAATGTTGCTATCTAACCCTGACATTGAGCAAAAAAACAACTAACCAAACAATGGACAAATGGACAAACAAAGACAAACCCTTACTCTCTCTCTTGGATGGAATGATGCTTCACTCTAAGGAGATAGGCAGGTGGCCTCCCATCCAACCAAGGGCCGCTACCTACCCTCCCCATTCAAAGAATGAACAAACAAGCCAACTAGCAAGGAGCCATTTATCGATGGGAGTGATAGGGGAAACCTACCTAGATGGGAGGGTAACCCTTTAACCCAACTATCTACTCTACCTCAAAATCCATTGCCTAAACATAGTCAAACAAGGACAAATAGTCACACCAATAGGGGCAACCTTGCCCATAGGGCATGGGGACATGTTGTGACCTAATTCACACATCGCCCCATTGCAAATGGGGACCCTCCTTGGTTTGCCTATTAGGTTTTGCCTTCAGCTTCAATTTTGTGGTTCCTTTTGCTCTGGGGTTTTCAAGATAGAGTTTTTAATCATCGTTCGGAGCCAAGTTGAGATTTTGAGTTAGAATCATTGCCTAAACACCTCAGACGGACTCAGAAGGCCTGAGGGACGAAGATCGATTGTCGTTTCAGTCAATTCTGACATCTACTTTTTGGGGATTGACCCTTTGGAACCCCTATTTTTTAGGGACTTCATTTTTGGCATTTTTGGCCCATGTTGGACTTCCTATTTTTTAGGGGCTATTTTTGGAAAGTTACTGTTTTTGGAAAAGTTTCTATTTTTAGCAGGGTTCCTATATTTAGAAAGTGCCTGGATTTCAAAAAACCAGTCAGAAGTCCCAAAAAATCAATGGAAAATCATAGAAAATCAATTGAAAATTTGGAAAATTTCATAGAAAAGTCTGAAATCCATGGTGAAATGGTGAAAATAGCCCCTAAGTATGAAGGCTGGTCTGAAATTATACATGGCAAACAAAGTTGGAAGTTCGCCCAACACTTTAAGAGTATTTGGAGAGAGCTCTAGCAAGTCCGCCCAGCTCTTGATAGCATTTGGAAGAACATCTTCAAAGTCCGCCTAGACTTGGGAAATCATGTTGAAAGTCCTCTATGAAGTCCGCCAGCTTGGAAAGTCAATTGGAAAAGCCTTGTGAAAGTCTGCCCAGCTTCATGAGGGCATGGAAAATGAAATGGCAGACCATGAGAAAGTCCGCCAACACATGAATGAAGGAGATGGAAAGACAAGAGGGAAGTCCGCCCACCTTAAAGAACTTGGCAAGTAGTTTGGAAAGTCCGCCCATGCTAAGGAAGTGATGAGTGGAAAGAAAGTTTGCAAGTCCCTTGGAAAGAAAGCCACCAAGTCTGCCCAACCTACTATCATTTGGAAAATGTTTACAAAGTCTGCCATAGGAATGGAAAGCATCAAGTAAAGTCCACCCAGCCTAACATATGGCATAAAGATGAGAAAGTCCGCCATGTAGAAAGAGATAAATGGAGAGACATAAAGAAAGTGTGCCCAACCTTGAAAGAGGATGAGAAAACTCTCTAGCAAGTCCACCTTGCCTTGAGAAAAACAATTGGAAAGACCTCTAGGAAGTCCGCTTGGAGAGAGAAAGGTGAAATAACAAGAAAGGAAGAAAGTCCACCATGGAGAAAAGTAATTGGAAAAATATTTCATGAAGTCCGCCATACTAAGAGGGCAATGTGAAGAGCAAATAAGTTGGGAAAAACGAATGGCAAGAAGCCTTGAAAGTCCGCCATGAAGAGATAAGAAGAAGAAAATTACCTTGAAAGTGCGCCATGACACTTGAATGGAAAAAAAATGGAACAAGTCTAAGAAAGTTCGCCATGAGTAGAGAGAGAGTATGGCAAATCGATGAGAAGTCCAATTTCAGGAGATAGAAATGGAGAATTCAACATAAAATATACCCATGCCAAGATCAATTAGCCATGAGGTGAATTAAATATTTTTTTTAATTTTGGAGAAAATTAAAAAGTTTGGAAAATAAAATTGAAAATTCATGAAAATCTTTTATTATTTTCCAAAGTTTATCCTAAAGAATTCGAACTCAAGAAAAGAGACATAAGTTTGGAAACTTGCTTTGCTGAAGAGTTTGAACTCAAGAAAAGAGACATAAATTTGGAAACTTACTTTGCTGAAGAGGAGAACTCAAGAGAAGAAAAATGAAATTGCTAAAAGAAATCAATTTCTCAACCTTAAAAGGAGATTCAACAAGTCATTTTCACCATATCTTTCAACAAGTTTAATTTTTTTCTTGAGAAGCAATTCAGAAGAGAAGTCATTTTCAAGAGAGAATTTGGAATTGAAGAGTGAAATTTCTGAACGACTGGCTTGATTTTCGGAAGTAAAGTCAGAATTCTTCATAGCTGAATTGCAAGAGTAAAATTTTCAAGAATTCAAAATGAAGATTAATGGAATTCATTATTACTTCTGATTTTATGTACTCTTGCAAAATTTATTCAGTCCTTTTATTTTTCAGCTTACTTTTTGTGAAATCTAATTTTGACAAGCTGAAAATTAATATTTTCAGGAGAGAGGAAATCCGAATTAAATTATTTAAATTTATATATTTTCTTTCTTGCAGGTGGATGACTACACAAGGTGAATCTTCAAAGAAGAAACAAATGAAGTTTGCGAGTAAAGGAGTGCAGCTGGAATCCAAAGTCAATTCAAAATGGAAGAATATCAAAGATACTGACATGGGACATGTAGGTTTTGAAGAATTCAGAAAAAGAATGATGGGACTAAATGGACTCATGCCTACAACCATAGCTCGCCGGATGGTACGAAATGGAATTGTCCAGGCAACTGGATTTCCTCCAGCTATTGAGTTCCCTGAATTGATGGTGGAATGCGCAAGACATTATAATCTAGAGGAAAGGCAAATTGTAGCTCCTGATGGAAGAGTCTTAGCACACCTGGGAGAGCACGCCATTCAGGAAGCATTTGGCATTCATAGCCACCACAAGACTTCATATAAAACCAAGGAAGACACAAGGAGAATTTTTGAAGAAAGAAGTGAGCAATGCACAACTAATTTTAACAAGTCATGGTTGCTGAAACCAAGGCCAATTAAGAAGATGCCAAAGACTTTGCGCTAGACCGACTTTAAGGAGGATTATGGTGATATAATTTTGCTACTGAATAGAATAATGGGCAGCCCCCCAAGGTGCATTATTTCAAACGTGGATGTATTTCTTCATAGATGAAATTGTTTCTGGAGTTAGAATGTTCAATTGGGCAAGAATGATTAGCAATAACATCCACAAACAGCTAGTCAATCTGGAGAGCACCAAGTCCTTCCACATGAGCTCATATATTGTTTACATGTTGGCAAGAGCTTATAGATATGTTGGATTGATATGTTGAGGTCCGATAGGTAACGGAGAAAACGAACTCAAAGTATATAACTGCTACCCTCAACTGCAGCTGTCATAAAAGACACATTTTAGAAGAGCTCACGATGCATTTCTCATGTATATAACAAGAATACTGCAAGGAGGAGCACATCAGAGATTATCTCGTGAATCCAAAAGCCTCATCAGCAGATATGGATCTTGGTATATCCAGTTTCCTAGATTTACATACATCTGGATCCAGGGTTTTACGGGACGTCCTTTCAGACTTCCAATTTGTCCCACTAGCAGAATGGTATTGCTAGAGGTTCTCAGACAACTGGAAACATATCAGAACTTCCAAAGAGCAAAGGGTAAAGCGGCAGTCACATTCCCACTTTTCATTGGCAATATGGAAGAATCGTGCCCATCAGCACAAGCAGCAGAAACTGCCAGACTGGAAATAGAAAGGTATCCCTTCAGTTCATATCGGTCTCGGGATAATTTGATCATCACCATATAGGATCCGTAGAGGGAAAGAAATATAAGCACGAAGTCAAGCTAGAAGATTATTGGGCAAACGCTGCTGATGAGTTCGAAGTCAGAAAGAGAATGTGGTCTTGACTACCAGTTAACCTGATAAGGACAACCGAGCTCTTCAGGATACCAGATCAAATTGAAGACGATGGTGAATTCACTCAGCCAGGGTTTGATGAAAGTAGACCCTTGCTTCCTATAAGATGGTCTGAGCTAGAACTTGCAGATTTGGACACCTTCATGAGGCATGTTGTCCAATACTCTCAGTGGTGGGTAGATCAACAAGTTTAGGATTTGCGGCGGAATAATGTAGAATTGACATATGACTTGATGGGCAAGGTAGAGTCTTATTCCTCAAACGCTAGAGCATCCCAAGGAAGTGAGCTAGGCGAAAACGTTAGTTCAAGGAAAAGGAAGTCCAAGGACAAGGCTGTGGTTGAAGAGCCTATTCAGAAGAAGCAGAAGGCTAAGCCACCCCACTCAGCTGCATTTGCAAATGTTAATGACATAGTGGATATTGATGAATCTTTGGCAGATATAAGAATTCCTTCTCCCCTTCCCATCCAGCTAGAAGAAGATCAACCACCATCTCCTATAGACACTGAGATTCTCCAATCAGATGATGAAGTTAATGTTGTGGATGGTGAATTCCAAGAGGGAATGATTTTTGCCCTCAAGGGAATTTAGAGTGCTCCTTGTGTACAAGAAATTCAAGAAGAAGAAGTTGTAGAGCAGCCTACCATTCCGGATTGGCTGAAGGAAAGTTTAAAAATAGTTGAACAAGTGGACATGCCAGAAGAAGATGATATGGCCGATTTCTTGGCCAAACTAGACACAACCCCTGTGAAGAAACCAACCAAGATACTTTCCACCATTCAAAGAGATGAGGTGGGCCAGCGTACAGTATAGATCGCTGTGCCAACAGTTGACAAGACAAGGGAGGAGATTACTCAAGATTATGCAATTACCACTGTCAATTTGGGCCCAACAACAAAGAGGCAAGAGGTGGAGGATCTAGATAATTCAGTTGCTACAATCAAGGTAAGGCTGGAAAAAGAAGTAGCAAAAAGAAAGGATTGCGAGAAGGAAGTGGAGTGTCTGAAGAAATACATTCAACACCTGACTAAACCCGTTGGTTAGGCCAACTCAACAGGACTTCCACTAATGAATACTTCACAGGAGACTTTTGAGGAAGAAATCACTTCAGCCAGAGAGAGCAAAGAATGGATAAATGACAGAAGTGATGAAGCGACAGTATTTGCAGAAAGATTAATGCTGGCATATGATCAATCATCTTTCATAC
This sequence comes from Sequoia sempervirens, assembly GCA_007258455.2. Lineage (NCBI taxonomy): Eukaryota > Viridiplantae > Streptophyta > Pinopsida > Cupressales > Cupressaceae > Sequoia > Sequoia sempervirens. The sequence goes on from VDFB02129004.1 coordinate 43,305, forward strand.
TTTCAAGAATTTCGAGTTTGGCAGAAACATGGGAGAATGCCTAGGATATTCAAGACAAAATCATTCCATGCCTCAGGGTATTGAAAGGAGTTCCAAAACAGGAATTGATTGAAGGGAAAGTTATTGCAGCAGGTGCAACATATGACTTTAATGGCTGGTATCTGACACTAATCACGAGGAATGATGTCTTGGAGAAAGTCAAGGCAGATTCTATTCGAATTGAAGAGCAAACAAAGGAAATTCAAAACAAGGTCCTACAAATAGCTACTGAGGCATTAGAGAGGGATGTCAGAAAGAATCATCTGCAACAGGAAAATTTGAAGAATAAAATCCAAGAGAAGTTCCTTGTCACCACTGGACCTGTCCTCAAACAGAATCTGACTAAGGCAGCCAATTTCTTGTCTGTATGGCATGCCTTTCAGAAGCAGGAATCAGAATGGGAAACCACCTTTTGCGGAGTGTGCAAACGATCTGGAATTGTTAGAATACAAGGTTAGCGTGCTGCCACTTGTCACAATCGAGGAGGTTAGCACCATAGTCTCTTGATTCATTCGATACAATGCTTCCCAACAGGATAAGGATGCACACTCAAAGGACTAGCTCTTCACGACACTTCACTGGCAGTTCACTGATTGTATTATGGGAAACCCTAATTAGGGTTTTATCTTTTAATCTCTGCCGTTGATTCTGATATAATCTTGGCCATTCATTGTATCTCAAAAACTCTATATAAACCCCCCTCCCATTCTCTCATTTTCATTAGAAATCATTAGATCATTAGAGAAGATCATAAAGGAGATTAGAGAGTTAGAATAAGAGAGATTAGAGATTAGAATAATTGGGAGAGAGTTCTATGAAATTGTTGCTAATGGCTACTTATGATAATAAAGCTCAAGTTGCATGATTTGCTTTGAATTCCTTTGTTATCAAGTGGTTGCATGGTTGCATATTCTCTTTCCACATAGATTCAATAGAAGTAGTTGAATGAATGATAGATTGATCATAAAGATTTGGTGAAACTATTTGTTCATGCTTTCTTTGGATGAATGATTTTCATTCAATGCGAAAAGCTAATCTGAACTCATGATGTGGATGCCTTAATGTGTATTTGGAATGATATTGTTCAAAATATAATCTTAAGCACAAACCTTTGAAGATTGCACTTGCTTTGCGTAGTTGACGTGTTACCTTTTTTTGCGTGGCGAAACAAAGTCTTGTTATTAGTTTCACTTAGTCTTTATTGTCTCTTGATTTCGTAGAAGTAGCATAGAACTCCTTTTAACCCTATCCTTTTCTTTTTTTTATGATCGTCAAAGCAGAAAATCCAAAAAAAATAGAGCGTTGACCTTAGAGTAGTTTGTCAGGCGTAAGTCCCCTTGTGATAACCAGCAATTCACAACGTCCATTAAGCTGATTCCATTGTCAAGATTTGACCACCCTAAACATTGGAATTGCCGTATGATCTTTTTTGCAATCTTAGCGTATAAGGCAGTTTTTCAAGAGAGAATAGAGCGTCTTTGGACACCTTATTCTAAAAACATGCTGTGTGGGTCACAAAACACGCATCAACATGACACCCCTCCCAATAAATCACCACCTGAGGTATCCCTCATTATCACTTCATTCAATGAGTTTTGACCAATCAACCCCACTACTTAGTTGAGAGAAATGTTTTTGGTGAGGCCAAGGGTGAGGGGGAATTAGAGTTGAACGAAGTGAAGTTGAGGTTTTCAAATCTCATTTCATGAAGTTCAATGAGGAAAAACTTAAGAGAAATTTATTTTTCACCGTCTTGCTCTCATTATCACGAAGTGATAATGAGTAAAGAAAAACCTCATTTCACTTTGTTCAATGAGTATCCTTACCCAAGATTTCTCTTGGGCACCCTTGCTTTTTGAACCTCGAGTGAGTTTAGCCCTATGATAAATTTGTTTCTCAATGTCCAACTTACACCCTTGATAAATCTTGGGCGAGGATTTCCTCATGATATGGGTGTTAGAGGAGGGGCTACTTTGATATCTAGGTGCGTTTTCTGTACTTGGCTTCAAACTATTTCACTCCTTCAGGTATCAATCACCAACCAAAATAAGTCAATCTATCTCGCACATTCAAAATAATGACCTACTTGCTTCCTTTGAGAACTAGCTCATGGGAATTGGAAGGGCCAGATTGCTCTAATTGCTTGTTCATGGAGGTGAATACATATAATGATAATTTAATAAAATAGTGAATTTATTAATTAAAGGTTATCACTCATTTGAATGAAGTGAAGGTAAGGCATTGCTATTATACACATAATACAAATGCTCTTGTTGTTGGCAGGTTGTCTAGGACTTTCATAAATTCATGAATTAGATACATTTATTAATTAGGTTTGGCTGGTATTGAATTTGGGTTGGTTTGAGCAACTAATCTCGATTGAGGGTTGTTTCTCACCCTTGCCTTTTACTGTTTAGTCATTAGTTGGGTGGGTGATAAATTTATCCCTCCATGGAGGAGTGGATATGATCACTTGACCCTGGAGGAAAGAAGCAAATTGAATACTTGTTCATGGGTTGGCGAATGATCCACCTTTTGATCTTTCCTTTCCACCCCAACTATTGCCTCCCACCCATCGCTAAAATTCTCTCCCACTCGAGATAGTTGACGATTATCTCTTGCCTGATGACCTACCATTTGTATTCGACTCCCCACTAGATGCCCTACTTTGTACTTCACCCAACAGTTCAAGAATAGATTGATCCACCGCCTAGATCTATATATCAAGAAAGACACTTGAATGAGCACCCATTCCATGTGGAGTTCGATACACATATCTAAATCCAAAACTAGTAGTGAGTATGGTTGTCTGGGAAGGAACTTTGATTTGATTGTTATGGCGAGGAATAAGTCTCCTTTGCTCTACCTTGGGGAACTATTTCAGAAACCTCAATGGCATCAAATTGCATCAAATCTATTCTTGGTCTTGGGCTACAATTATCCATTCCTCTGGGCTCTATGGGCTAGAAAATGGTGTGTTATCCTATCTATCTCCAGATAACTTCTCTATTTCGCTAATGGCTGCTCTATCTAGTTGGTCGGGAATGGGAATTGGTTGTAAATATTTGTATAGATGTTTAGCATGTTAATTATTTGAATATATCCACTATTTTTTCAGGAACAAATTCATCCTTGTTTGAATGGATTGGGATGGATACCCATGGCCAATCAGGATTGAGCAAACCTAGTGGCTTGACCCCATTGACCCAACATTAATTGATCCTGAATTAGTGAATGATCTAGCAGATCCACAGGGATGGTAAGAGTTAGACCGAATGGGCATAGACAATAGCTTGGTGAGAGGCATTAGAGACATAGGTCTTGCGAGTAGCAATTGACTTAGTAGTTCTGGTTTGTTCATACAAGATAAGCGTGGACACACCATCAACATGGAGGTGGTATGAGGGTGATAGTCATGCCCGAGAATGAATGAGGGAGGAGGCACATTACCGCTTGGATATGTGTCATGGCTCCCCACGCCATGGTGAGGGACGAAGTAACTTGATTGAAGGGAGAGGGATGTGTGGCCACTCCTTACATCAAAAGAACTATTTCAAATGAGATAAGGTTAGGATCTACTATTAGTATCAGAGGTGTTGGAGCTGAAGCAGGTAGATGGACATTAAATTGCATGTAATACATATAGACATACCTCTCCATAGGATAGATGGAGGGACAAACCATAGGCAGCGGGTGAGGACACGGTTCCACTTTAAGTAGTGCTCTTAATAGCATCTTGCCAGTTTGTTAATCGTGAGGGAAGTTGTGTTATTGAATGATCGTTGGTCCCGATTGAGGTGCTAGGCACATCCGAGGATATCTTCCTTAAGCTGGGTACCAAGATATTTTACATTCAACATGGTAAAATATAAGATTACCAAAATTTGGAGGCATCTCTTTTCTTGCAGCTATCTCTGGAAAAATATTATGGGCTGATGTAGTCTTAATTTTTTCTTTTTTAATCCTTGTGTAGTTGGGTGCAAGTTTTCTTAAGAAAAAAAAATGTAAATAATTCAACCTCTTTTACCATAAAAAATGGAAGCATTCTCTTCACAACATCCATTTTACTGTGCATGTTTTTATTGTGCAATTCCTCAAGTCCCAAGGCTGACTGCAGGTGGTAAACACATTTCTTCCACTCTTCTTTTGTGTGCTCATGAAGGCATTTTGGCCCGACATCAAGATGATGCAAGATTTGCAGCTCTAGAGAAAAATCTTAGGAAAGGGATCTCATTCACTGGAAAATTGAGTTAAATCAAAGAGCTTGTAAAAACATCGGGAGAGCTGGGAGTGTTTGTTGATCATTAACTATGAAATTGCCCTTACAAACATGCTCCTTTCCATTCAGTTGGAAGATTATCTTCCATGGCATGTTTTCATATTTCTACCTGATTTCTGTCAGGAACTTTGCACTTGCAAAATACTATCTAGGTTGGAATACACAGGACCTTGATCATATGCGGATTTTCAGTTTTACCTGAACAGTTACTAGAATTTTCAATTTCCTCGTATGTGACTTTTTGTCTGGGGAATTATTTAGCTTGTCTTCATTGTTACAGGCAACTTTAGTTTGTCCTAATATTTGTATAGATGTTTAGCATGTTAATTATTTGAATATAGCAAACTCTATTATTGTAGGGCAACAGTTCTTTTGTGCACCAACTGTTTTTAATGTGACATTATTTACTACCCGAGTGCCTAAAATTCTTCTGTTTTTTCTAATGATTTGATACACTGATTAAATGAAATGGAAATATTATAAACTAAAACCAGTAGCTAAGTCTTGTGCACACCATTTTCGATCCAAATTATTTCTCTCTAGTCTTTATAAATGAGATATATAACTTACCCATAATTCCAGGATACTGTTGCCTCTGCATCATCTCTTGCTAAAGCACTCAAAGGTGATTTGGCTGATGGACAACGCAAACTGTTAGCACTAGCGGAGGGAGCAGGAACAAGTTCAACACGTTTGCCCACATTCAACACCAAACAGGGAAATGGTGGCCTTATTGGTTTGCCTGATAAGGTACTTGGTTTGTTACTACAAATAGTCTGTGACTTGCAAAGAGATAATGGCATTTGAACATATTTGCTTTATAGATTTGTGTGCTATGATATGGTTAATTCATATCACTTAATGAGTACAATAAATTTTCAGGCCATATCACTTAAACATTTAGAGGAAACTCTTGATCCGACAAAAGAACTTTCCAGATTGGTGGGTGAATGCAAATTCGAGGAGGCATTTCATAAAGCTCTTCAAATGAGTGATGTTTCAATTGTTTCATGGTTGTGTTCTCAGGTATGCATTCGAGTGTTACACATCCATTATGCATTGTTAGGATACTAAATATGTCAACTGTCATTAATTTGGTTCTCAACTGTGCACAAGCCTCACTGATATCAATTTTTGAAACAGGTTGATCCACATTCTCTATTGTCAACAATTCCTCTTCCCTTGAGCCAAGGAGTGCTTTTGGCTCTAGTTCAGCAACTTGGCTGCGATCTTTCAAAGGATATGGCTAGAAAGCTGATTTGGATCAGAGAGGCTGCCCTTGCCCTCAATCCAAATGATCATTTACTTGCACCACATATGCGGCCAATTCTTGAACAACTATATCAAAATTTGCATAGACAAATGATCGTCACTACTCCAGGAGAGACGAGTTCTCTTCGTTTACTTCTACATGTGGTTAATTCTATCTTGACAGCATGCAAATAACTTGTTGAATCCCATGTATTATGACCATCCAGAGATGGAAGGTTGAAATAACAAATTCTGAGCATCATGTACAGTAGGCAGGATAGGAAATTTAGATGTGTTGGGGTGTATCTTTAATATGTTCGGGTGTATCTATCATACATTTGTATCCATTCCGCTGACTTTACCTGAAATTGCTAAACAATGATTTGCATGAAAATTACTAGTAATACAGCCAGCAGGCTTCCATTCGTCTGGAGTTTCTGTTTAAAATGGTAACCTCCAATGCAACCAGTCATTGTTCAAAATATTAGGCTAATGCTCTAGTCTGCCAAGTGGGCAACTTCATTTTTAGTACGTAATCACCTTTTCAATGAGGAAGGTATCGTAGGCCTCTGTTGTAGCTTTGAAAGTGTAATTTTAGTGTACTGCACACTTATTCTTTCTTGTCATGGCACTGCTTTTGACAACACACGGCAAAACAGAGGTTGGCTCTATTATGGTATCCAAAATTTGAAGAAGATTCCTTTAGGTGAAATAATTTGAACTAAACATGAGGAATTACAGACAACAAAAAATTCAGCGTGCATTCTGCTCTCTGTTTGCATTTAGCTGGGAAGGCAATTCTCCTTTTACCTAAAATTCATTTTCACTGACTTTAGCCTTACCCTTTATGGTGTCTTTTTATTGTGTATTCATTCTTTTTCAGAACCGGTGTGGTCTGCATATACAACAAATATGAAATATTAGAATAAACAGGTGTGTTCTTCAGATACAGTAAATATGAAATATTAGAATGACTTTTCCTTTTCATGTCGGTCTAAAGAACTCAACGACATGTAGGTTCTGTATTGCTCCCTAACTACTCTAGGTAAGTTAGGGATGTCTACACAGAATTTAAATTTTTGACATAAAGAGTTTTATGTGGCCAGCGTTTTGAGAAAAACAACTAGCTTAAATGCTTTAAAAAAAAGAAAGTATATTTAATAAATTGTTCAAAAATACTGTCTAATAAATGAAGACACATCTTCATCTTGTACTCAGTCAAGCATTTATAAGCTACACACCATCAACAAATATACAAATAATGTTTTGCTAAGTGACAGACAAGATTGTGACAGATGACACGACCCTACATGCACACTGGAATCCTTTAAAATACAATTGGACATGTACTTTTAAGATGCCACCAGATTAGGGAAGTGACCACGTCGCAATAATTCACTTTTGCACTTTCGAAGAGTTTTAATTTTACTTGAGGGCTTATGGGGAACTTAGTTGTTCGCAATCTGATGGTGTCACTTGTATTATGAACTTTGTGGTGTATAAAAAGTATTATCCAATATACTGATTGATGTGTTTTATTAATCACCCCTAAGTTTGCATTCCAAAGACTATTAAATCCTAAGTCGTTTCATGTGGATTCCAATTCATCTCAATGTTTAAGACATTTCAATATATCTTTAATTCATCTCCATATTGAAGGCATTTCGATATATCTATAAACATATTTCTGTTCATTTATACAGACTTTTATTACGACGATTGTTTTGTACTTAAAAATTTTGTTTCTCCAAATGTGTTATGGTGTTGTTTACTTGAATTTATGAATGTATTTTGTCTGGAACACTAAACGTTGAACAATTATGGGTAAAAGAACAAAAATTGGGGTCTGGGTCCAAAATAACAACATAGTTAAATTCCAAACTTCATAAAGATAGTTAATACTACATTGATGACACAAAGATTTGCAAGAGTTGAGTATAAACTCCGGGTTTGGAGATGCTCAAATGTTATGAGCAGAAGGTAAATCCATGAAAGAAGATTTATTTTGCTTGGAAACCCATGATCGAGTCCACTTGTCAATGTTAACATGTCGTCTTACACTGTGCTTCCTAATCCTTATAATATGCACATGAATGGTTATATGCTTGCTTAAAAAATATACAACCAAAAGTCATAATTAATTAGTTAACTCTTAAAAAATAGTAAGATCTACAAGCTAATGTTAATGAATTCAAAGAGGTGGATAGGTATGCAGAGTAACCTTAATTCTGTCTAATTAATGCTAACTCTACTTTCAAATGACGTGGATGATTGTGGAAATATTCAACTTATGTAATTATTTTTATTAAAAATAATAAAATTAAGAATCATTAAATAACTTACATTTAACCATTGCAAGTTTAGAAATGGCCTATAAAAAACAGAAAATGGTATTAAAATGTTTCTAGAAAATGATTCGACTGAAAACTCCAAAGTAATATACATTATAAACTTCTAGTCAATTCTTAAAAACACAATGACGCTCATGTGTAGGCTCGCAAGAGCTCAAGACATGATGCATGTAGACAAGGTTTAGGTTCCCTGATTACATGAAATACGAGCCAATAGAACAATTATATAACATGACAAAGAAAATTCATATATCCTTATTACCACCAATTAGTGTAAGAGTTTTGGATCTTAAACGTATAATGGAGAGAGAAACTGATGTCAAGACATTCAAAGATCAATAAAGGGGAATAACAATGAGCAATCAAAGACATTAGATTTTCATGGTCCATATCTATAAGTTTGTTGCTTCTGGATTAAACTGTGTATTTGTTTTTGGATCAACGTTTCGGATCACATTTTGTGATCACAACTCTTTTTGCATCTTGATGATGGATCACAAAGTGTGATCCAAAACGTTGATCCAAAAACAAATACACAGTTTAATCTAGAAACAACAAACTTAAGAATGAGCAAATCAATCGTATTAGTGTTTTGATGAAATTGAAGAAACCCTAACAAATCAAATAATTGAAAAACGTTTGTAAGAATTTTGAGCATAGAATTATAATTAATTATGATCACAAATTAAAGGTGAAGCAAAATAGTTGGATGAAGTAGAAAATATGTGCATGATATTGAAACACAATATGGTTTATGTAGATGTAAACTAACATTTATAAAATAAATGTGGGGTCTTATTTACAAAATGTTTTAATATTGTAATTTGAAATATGGAGAATTAAAAAGAATGACAAAATTACAATAAAAATTTAGTTAGATTCTATCATGGTCATTGAAATTCTTTAAGTTATGGTATAATCTACACTCAAAATCTATATGATATGAATTAATAAACAAAAATTTAATGGTGGGGTTAGTAATTTGATGGTATCATATAGTAAGAAGATAATAGATTTTCAATCAATGAAACAATGAGAGTCATATATCTAATGGTAAAGAATGAGAGAATCTTATTGTTTTAAGGAAAAAAAATCTATTTTCAAATATTAAGGACCATTTTATTTCTTGCAAATTGTTTTCTTTTCAATTCTAGTATGAGTGATATGAATATGGATATATTATCATGTTATGTTTTTTGCTAATTGTTATGTTTGAATAGTGAAAGAATTATTTTGTAAGTTATTTTCTTTCTATTTATTATAGTTTTTGTATTTGAGCTTGAGCTATTTGTAAAGTTTGTTTGAAGAATTAAATTTGGTTTATTGGAACAATCTTGTTAAGAATTGTTTTTGATAAAGGGAAAAACAGATTTTGAAGGGATCCAGAACCCTTATACAAAAAGAGCAAGGCTGCAAAAAAAGACAGCAAGCAACCAGCAAAAAAAGATCAGCTCCACAACAAGATCAATCAAGATTTACAATTTACACTTTTCTTGTGGGAGCGGAGAATCATGTCGAAAGAAGGCTTAGAGGATTTAACTTTTTTTCCTTTAACTGTGATCCAACCTTCTTTCACTTGCGCCGCTTTACCATGCCAAACCAGCTTGCTACTTTCATGAGTATGAAAGCCAACAGCTAGTGACAATGGAGATTCATCTTGATTCCTTTGCGCAGCTAAAGACTTCAAAGAAGATCCACCAGAAAGGGAAGCCGATGCACAATCACCTGAAGTGACAGAGTTAGAATCAATAGGGGAAGCCCTAGCGTCCCCGCCAGATGAAACGATAGGAGTGGGCGTCCCAAGACCCAATGATTCGGAAGCAACCATTTCAGAAGAACTCTTATTCTGATCAGCGTTCTTCTCAACAGTAATATATATATATATGTTACCTTATTTTAGACATTTTAGAGAGGTAATCTATATTGGTCAACAAAATGGAAGGGTCTCTACTCCTTAATGCTTCACTAGACATTTAGTGTGGTAAATAAATGTGGTGCTAAAAGGAGGGACACTTTTAAACTAACAATCTATTTGTAGAGAAATCCAACAATGATGTCAAGATAATTCAACAAGATTTTATTATTGTACTAACAAAAGACATGTAGGAAAATAATCTATAAATACTATTATAAAAGATAACATTTTTTTTTTAAGACTACAGGAATCGATTGGGTATCCATCCCTCTATAAACTACAGTGCGCCTGGTAAACTTTTTTCACGTGACTGGTGGCGCTGGCATGACATGCCCTTCGGTACCACGAGTTTGGGGGGAGACTAGACCTCATGACCTCTTGCTTGCAACATGATGCTTTAGCCAATTGAGTTAGGCCCCCGTCCCAGATGACATAACATTTTGTTAAGAAGAGGAAATTTGGGTTACATCATCGGAGCCACAAGGCTCAAAAGAAAGTATAATGATTTCTTGTATTAATAATATCTAGATAAATAAGAACACATAGCAAGATAAAGCACTAACATTTTGTCATTACAAGCAGAAGTATTGAAGAAGAGGTCTAAATATACTATATTTCATTCCACATTCTCAATAATTGAGGAAGAAAGAATTATGTTGATATTGGAAGAATTTTTTATAGTCATTAAAATCTAGTGTCAAATTAAAGTTACGAGAATAGCTCCCATGAAGGGAAAAATCCTTGAGGCATTTTAGTTCTCTTGAAGAAAACATAAAACTTGGAACAAGACAAGAAAATATTGGAAAAGCTATTGAATCACATTTTTCAAATGTATCGCAATCTCTACAAATACCATAATTTATTCACTACCATTTGTGTCCAAAGTTAACAAATATAACCTTTTGATAATTATTATAGATTTAAATTGTGTAGGATAATTTCATTATCAACGTTGTAGATGATATGTCACGATCCATCATTAGATCTTTTTTTTTTTCGGATTTAAACTATGTAGGATAATTTTAATATTGATATTTGTGATCATATGTCATGGTTCCTCATTAGATTATGATGAGGGATCATGCCATGATTTACAATGTTGATAATGAAGTTATCCTACACAATTTAAATTCAGGAAAATTATCAAAAAATAAATGTATTTTGTGGAAACATCCAATTTCAAATATAACTTTGGTGCTATATATTTATCATTACACCTTATTGACTCAACATTTTACCTAATTAAAAAACCAAAGCCATAAACAAAATCAAAATCAAATCTAATAAAACAAACTCCCCTCAACATTTGACCTTCATATTGAGATACCCAATATTTTTTTCATAAGCGATCTTCCAAAACATCTTTAAAGCTAAAATGTTTTCTTTGCAAATTAGAGGGAGTCTACCTCCATTTTGTCAATAAAGAAGAAATCAAAAGATCATATAACAATTACACACAAAATTTTGTGGTGGTAATTATTCACAATGTACAACTTCTCATAAGTTACTTAAATAGGTTGATGATATTAGCCCATGATTTTTTAAGACATAAAATCATGTGAGTAAATTTCATTAGTACCTAATCTTTATTGGAAAAGGAATGAGGGAAGCCATGGTTTTCAACTAATGGTCATAGATCAACCTTTTATGCAACAAGGTTTGGATTTTGTTGGTGCTTTTAATCCAAATTCAAATTAGGGAGATAAATTTTCTTCTAACATATTATTGTATACAATGGGAAGAAACTATTTTTAATAAAATACTCAACTTTGTGTGTTATAATTGATCTTCTTGAGGATAATATTATAACTCAATTTGAAACTTCTGTGACTTATATAAGATAATTGCCCAATATTTCATTCAAAGGATTTCACAAAATACACAAGAATCTTATATGGAATTATTGATTTGCAAGATCTAAATCAATAGTTTGAATGTAAAGGAGATAATACACAAGAATCTTATATGGAATTATTTGTTTAAATATTGTAGAGAATAACATGTATAGATCTTTTAAGTGTTAAGTTTAATTAGTCTAAAATTTATTTTATGTAATAATAAAGTGTAACATGGTTAATTCATTGAGTATCCATATCTTTAGTTAAACTAATGTCACTTTCAGTTTACATCTTATCATGTTCATATGCCAATCTAGATGCTAAGGTTATGCAACATTATCTTAGTGACTCCTTTGGAGACAACTTTCAACCACATTTAGTTATAAGAGTTAGCTCTCTATCACCTTTAGTTAGGATCTCATTTATCTTTGACCTATAAAATAGGTGAATGTGATCCATTTTTTTATTAAATCTTTGGGGTCTATTTTGGGGCCCCTAGATAGAGAGCATGAAAATACAAAGTAAATAAATTCAACAAGCCTATGAAAATAACCCACAACATGGAAAAATAGGTAGAAATACATTTTCCAATTTAGGTTGGTCCTTTTTTCATGAGATCTAAGAACCATATAGCCCATATAATTTTTTTTAGAAATGTAATCCATTTTTTTACCATAGTGAAATAAAAAAATCATGCATAAATTATCTATAGTATTAAATTCAATAAAACAATAATAAGAAAATTACCATACATATAAGAGAGATAGGACAATGATGTAAACTTGATCAAATATGAAACAAGAAGAAAATAACGATAATAAATGCATACATTGGAAGAGATGGAAGAGAATGGTATATTTACTTTTTAATTTGGATCTAGAATGAAAAGGGTAAGATGATTGTGTTTTAAGAATTATAAAACTCTACAAACATAGTCCAATCCTCTGGGCATAGTTGACCCTCATGTCTCCAGTTTCAACCCAAACAATGTAGTTCTTATCTTTAGTTATAGGATTGATCCTATTTTTTCCAAATCTTCTATACTTGCATACAAGTTTCTCATGCCTATAACCTACACTAAAAAATGGTGGTTTTGAAGAACACCAGTGGAACTTGCTATACAAGGCATGGGAGCTAACTTTCTCTCCTCCTACTTTACTCAATCCCTATTAATCAATTTAATAATTTTCATAAAATTGAAAGACAATAGGTAAGAAACGTACTATGATGATGCTAAGACTTGATATTCGATGCAATAAAATGAAATACAATGAATGACAAAGTGACTTAGTTCAAAAATTAGGAATTTACTATTCATTGATGTGGTAGATACACATGAATCAACGATGATTATATGTTTGTCCCTTGTAACACATATACATGATTGTATTGTCCTATAAATGGTTTGATAATGGATTCATTGTCTCCTATAAATGACCTAGAGGTGGTATCCTTTTATACTTGTCCTAGGCACACAATTTGAAATAGTTAGCATGGAAAATGATTAGTTATGACTAGTTGGAGGTGGGTTGGCTTGTGATTGAGATAAATTTATTTTTTTGTAAAGCGAGCCAAAATTGCATGTTGAGTGTTGACCTAGGTCAAGATTGCACTTGCTATTTTGAACTTAGAAAAAGAAACTATAATATGATATTAGGAAACACTTTGTAAAGATAAAATATTATTTTTGATGGTCTATCTAAATCTAAAAGTAATGGAACTGCTAAATCAATCAAAATCATGTGCTAAAACAAAATACCTAGAACACCCATACAAAATGATAAAAAAGAAGTATCCATTTATGAATCAAAATTGTTAGAAGTTTTTTCACTCTTACAAGTGTGAGTCAAATTTTTTAGAAGATTTTTATATATCTTAAAATTGTGACAACCATTTGACACTATTACACCACCCTTCTATATGTAGTATAGTTGCTCCAAGTGTGCTCTTTAGCATGTGTCTTTATGAACCATTGGGATATTTATTTATTAAAGAGGCCCCCAAGCCACTTTACTTGTGTTTGATTGCCACATGATTTTTTTCCTTAATATTTATCTTTTTGCAAGATTAACAAGTGGTCACATTGGTAACTGAGAGCTTAGCTAGGGGTCTATAATTCTTCATTCGCCTTTGTGAATTTTTAGATATGAGTCAATATTTTGGCTATAAATCAATCACATGGAAAGTGTTCTAGAATTATTTAATAATTAGAAATATGAATTTATAATGGTTTGTAGTAATGTATCATTTTAAAAATATTTAAGTTACTCTATACTTTTAAAATATCACACCATTTATATTGGTCTTATTTTTGTAACTTTTAATTTTGTTCTTTTTATTATGAACTTGGAAAGGCCCAAGCATCGAGTCAAAAAAATGAACCAAAAGATAGTGCTAAGGGGGTCAATAAGACTAAGATTAAAAAAAATGACTTATATCAAGATTGAAAGCACTGAAAATCCTTAAAAACCCACCCGTCAAAATAACACATTAATCTACGACCTAGGGGATGGGGAAAATTGCCCCATTATTAAAATTATGATCAAATTGTGTATATATGTTACCTAGAGTAGGAATCTTAGCCACCTCATCTAAATCTTCATCTACATATAAATTCTAGAGAGCTAAAACAAATTTGACATAGCCTCTCGAATGACAACACAAAGTACCACCTATGTCCTTGGAAAGCTCCCAATTCCTAATAATCCATTATTGTAGCTTCAAATTTTTAATTTATCTCTCAACAAATACCATGTTAAATCAATCACATCTCCTCCCCCAAAACCCTACATTCTCAAGGCTTCTTTCTGCTACCCCCAACTAGCTCTTTCTCCTTGATATTTCAAAAGAAATTTCTCCCACACCTTTCACCACTACCACAAACCATCTAAAGTTGGGAAAATTCCCACCACCATAATAAAGCACACCTTCACATAGTCATAATGAAAAATACAAGCCACGCCACCAACTTGGTGTAGGCGTAAAATCATAACCAACAATGAATGCTCGTCTTGTCACCATCCTTGCCTCCAAATGAATTAATTATTTCTTTGGACCTCCAACCCATTATGAAGTCAAGGGCCATAATTTTTTCACCTTAGAGGAGTGTTGAGTTAATAATTTTTGAAACAACTTATTTATTTTGATAATTGTGTATATATTATACACTTGTTTTCAAAGAGTCATAGCTCTAAATTTGGGGTAGTAAGATTAAAAATATTAAATTAGAAGTTAAAGAGTGGTACAATTATATAAGACAACTATACATACACTATATTTAATTAGAATTAAATTAAATTATACTCAACTTGTTAATTTATAGAAGAATATGTTGAGAAAAAATACATTATATATAATAACTAAACAAAATTTAAATAAAATAAAATTGACAAAGTAGATTTATATTTCTAGTGGCATACTATATAAAATAGGTAAAGTTTATAAGAGATGTATGCCTTCTACATTAACTATATGTTTAGAATTCAAATATTATACATTTTTGCATAGAATAAATTTAAAACATATTTTTTTTTAGTAAATTAACTTTGTTGATAAGAACCAAAAAGTCACATACTTGTCCCCCCTCTACTCTTTTGAAGTTGAAATGAATAAACAAACAAGGACAAAATTAGTAGGAAACTATACAAATTTGTTGGAACTATTTAATTTTGGTACACTTACTTGTAGTGTCATAGCTACTAACACATTAATTGAGATTTGAGGATAATACATGTGTTAGAAAGCTTAGGTCACAAAATAATCAATGGAGGATGAATTATAGTTAGCTTCACATCGCCAAGTTTCACTTTGAAGGGGATAAGCAATATAAAATACAAAAATGCAAAGAAAAAAATCTTAACAATTTTGAACAAAAAGACCATTTAGATGACCTAATATGCGTTTATGGATCGATAGTAATCCTTAAGAAGTAATAGCCCCATTGCTTATAGTTTTTGCACTAGATAATATAAATTTTGATGATTATGATTCTTGAACTACTTGTCCTAATGTGGAAATCACCTTGCCTTCATCATCTCATATAGTGGATTTGCCATATTTTCATCTTCTTGATCACTATATTAATGAACTAGTCTAAAGGTACTATTATCATAGTATTATATTTTATTTTAATCCTTCATAGCTATACACCATTATATGTAAACAACAATAAAAGTATTACCAAAATAATCTTGTATTGGACATTAGATATAACTTGCCTACAAGTAAATAGTCAACATCTAGTTTATTATTTTAATTTAACCCCTAAAATAACAAATAACATGTTAACTGTTTAAGCTTTACCAAATAATATATCAAGTTAAGCTTGAATATATTATCACCCACAAACTTGGTAATAGTGTATAAATCATAAGACAAATTATTGAGTTTATTATTTACACTTTGAACATTTTTTTCAATATACAATTATATATTTTTTCCTATCTAAAATTGATAAGCGATATAAGTAATATTAATGATCATTTTGTTGCTTTCTCATAAAGTTTTTAATAAATATGTCAAATTTTCTTAATACGACAATTATATCCAATTCCTTGCCTTTTCTTATATTCTTCAAGTGACCCTTAATATACTCTTGAAGTTGAATGACTTAAAAAAAATCACAAAGAATCAAATCTTACCAAAATACAAGACCTATAACATTTTATTTTTATTCGTAAATAAGCTTATATTAATTTTAAAAGAGAATATTATAATTCAG
This sequence comes from Sequoia sempervirens, assembly GCA_007258455.2. Lineage (NCBI taxonomy): Eukaryota > Viridiplantae > Streptophyta > Pinopsida > Cupressales > Cupressaceae > Sequoia > Sequoia sempervirens. The sequence goes on from VDFB02129004.1 coordinate 59,698, forward strand.
TTCAATTTTTCTGTCAAAAGATACCAAACCACCCTAGAACCACCCATCGACAACAAAGACCCAGCACAGCCACCATGCCAAACGGTCCAAAACCATACACCTATGACAAACCCCCCATACAACTACCATCCCAAACCACCCTAGAAACCCATACATTTGACAAAAGAGCCAAGTGATGAATATAGAACCGAAGATCAAACAAACCAGTCACTCCACCATTAACACACTGTTGGCAATAAGGGAATCTCTAAAGAGACGTCGCCAATCCACCCCACCAGACGGTTCCAAAAAGAGATAGTGCTTTAAGAATATCAATCCGCACCTCACCCATTCATGGTGCCTCTAGAGAGCCTCACCTTTGACATCCAGTATGAAAGGATACCATTTAACCCGTTCGCTAGGGATCAAAGCTTGCTACAGGTCTCGAGGCCATGAAATCCCAACACCCAGCTCGACGACGATAATAACATCCATAGCTCCCTCCAACAAGCTGTCCCAGACTAGCTTCCTTGCCATGAGCATCACCATGGCCTTTGACACCTCCAAGTCTAAAAGCACAACAAGAAATCTTGCCGTGATATCTGCATTCGTCCGCCATCGTTCTGTCAAATTGATGAAATTTTCACCCAAAAGCACTTCCGCCGCTCCCAACACCAATTCATCCCAAACCTTGAACACAGACTTCAGACGCCCATGTCGGATTCTCCCATAGAAGGCCCACAACTTCCTACTAGATGACAAACTGATCAGAGACTCCATCATTTTGGTTGAAGAGAATGAGGAACGCCAAAGGTATTAAGGCAATTTAACACTAGTTCTAGTGCAAACATCCCATCAACTACGAAATCCCACGCCACCCTGTCCTTCAGCAGGCTGTCCCATTAATGCAACTGAATGGACGACCTATGCACTCCCCTCGCCACCTTCCTGCATTTAATTCTCGCTGCTACCTTGCTTTGCCGTGCCAACCAAGCCTATGTCGTCATCCACCCACACGACGACACCCAATCTAATACCACCCACTTGGCAGCGGCGAAAAGACCTATAACATTTTAAAAATAAGAAAATAAGTAAAAAAATTATCCTTAAAAATCTTCATGAAATCTTAATCATGTACGAATTTTCATTCCAAAAGTGAAAAGTTTTTATTTAATTAATTAAATGTTTAATTTCTCGCTAAGAGGATATACTTTCCGAAACAGATCACAACGAAGTCGAAACAGCCACGCGAACCAGGAAACAGCCACGCGAACCAGGAAACAGGGAACAGGGAACAGGAACAGGAACATCACGCGAACCAGGAAACAGCCACGCGACAGAGGTGCTTTTAGGGCTTTTTCCGAAACCGAGAAGAGTTTGGGAGTTGTTTTATCAAAAGCGACAACGGCAAGGATTTCCAGAAACGAGGGTCAGGGTCAAAGGCTGAGCAGAAGGACGTGACCGTGTGGGCCCAGAGTTTTCTTTCCACGCAGGAGACAGAGCTTCTTCGAAAATCACCGCAACAGGGAACAGGTGTGCCCCACATCTTGTCTTTTTCAGTTTCTTTGCCTGCTTTCTCCTCTGTCATCAAATAAAAGTATTTGTTGCATCAAGCGCAAGTCATTTTTAAACCAAAACGGCTGCCTTTTCCCAAAACACGCATCAAACTTTAAAGATCTCTAATGACTGAACAATCTGAAAGTGGGAAAGGAATGGCAAACTCTGGGGCCTCGAGTGTGGGTTCAGGGTCAACTGAGACTGCTAACATAACAAAACAGACCGGCATATTGGGAGAATCAAACAAGATTACTTTATCAACGGAGTCTAATAACATACCAAAGCAGCTATTAGTAAATGAGGCAGTGGAAGACAATACGGTAGGCATTGAAACTTTTGAAATCCAAAATGGTGGTGCACAGCATCAAGGGACCACTCTAATCCCTTTTAATCCCCCAACACATCTTCCAGTAGAGCCCGCAGCAGCAGCTCTGTTTAACACTTGGGGTGCTTATGTGATGGGCTATCCACTGGATAGGTCAAACGCAGGGAAGGACTGTGTGTTTGTAAATGCAAAACAGTACAAAGGTATTTTAAAGCGGAGGCAAACTCGAAAGGTAAAGTTTGCAAAGAGAGGAAAATTTGCTATAATTCTACCAAGGCTGGAACACAAATGCTTATCAAACCCTATTGAAATCCAGCAAGTTCAAAAAACGGAATTCGAAGGTAACGAAAAAACGAACCCTACATCCCATCTTGTCTCAATTTCAGCAGACAAGGGAGAAGGGGGTGAGGGTAAACCTTTTGATTCTTATAGTCCCACCACAACACCTCTAATGTGGTCCTCTGAGTTGTACGTCAATGAGCTAATGGCCATGAACAAGAGGCTTCAATCATTAGAGGCAAGGGGGCTCTTTGAAGATGCTAAAATGAAAGAGATCATGGATACCAATTGGCAATTATCAAGGGAGAACAAAATTCTCAAAGACGAAATAAGTAAGCTTCAAATCTCCATGTCAAATGGAGAGCAAGAATTGATTTCGATAAGACAAGTTTTAGCACAAAGTGGCACAATAGACAAAAGCATATCAAGAGAGGTAGCTGAAAGCAGCAACTTGCAGATAAAAGAGATACAATCAGTCCTGGACAGCGTAAAGATAAAAGAAAACCAGCTGAGGGATCAATTAGAGGAGGCCAAAAGCTGGGCTCATGTAGTGGGAGGTCCCTCAGACACACACAAGGACCTCATAGAAAAGCAAGTTCGAAGACAGATAAGAGAAGAGAATGACAGAAATGTCAGGGCTGTGAATGTCATTGTTAAAGGGCTAAAGGACTATGGGGAGAATGAACCAACAAAGGAGCTAGCAAAAGATTTTTTTAGGGATGAGTTACAATGGACAGGTGTCATTCAACAAGCAAACAGAATTGGAAAATGGGTGAAAGATGGAAAGAGTAGGCACGTAAGGGTCACTTTGGCGAACATTGAAGATAAGAACAAGCTGCTAAGGAACAAGAAGTTTCTTAAAGGTACACAAATATACCTTGACGAGGACTTAACAATAGTCCAACAACAAGAAAGGCGTAAGGAGTGGGAAAAAGTAAAGGCAGCAAGGAACGAAGGAAAATGGGCTTGGTTACAAGATGGGAAAGCTCAAGTTAGTGACAGAATTACTCACCAAAAGTAGGAACTCGGGGCCCCCCAGGATCAGGTGTCAATAGTAAGTTGGAATTGTAGAGGTTACCCGTGGAGAAGAGGACCTGGTTTAGGGCCCATTGCAGAAGGAAAATACATCATCATCCTTACGGAGACTCATGAGCATGATGGCTGTAAAATTCCAGACTTTGAAGGATATAAAAAAGCTTCCATTTGGAACGAGAGAACAGATAGTGGTAAAGGGCATGGTGGAGTTGCAGTCCTAATCAAAGAAATATGGTGCAATAACATTCAAGTCGAGAAAGAAGACCCAAACAAACAATATATATGGTTTAAAATAACAGAAAATCAAACTGTCATAAGAGTGGCTGCCTGCTATTTTGCCCCAAAAGGCTCCAAATCTTACAAGAAAAGGAACCTAGACCGTGAGGATCCTTTTGCTGCTCTAAAAAGGGACATTTCAATCTATAATGGCATGGGAGAGGTTATTCTAATAGGGGATTTTAATGCAAGGACTGCAAACATACAAGCTCTCAGCTTGGCAAGCAAGGACAAGGAGAAAGCTGATCCACTATGGTTGGAGGAAGAGGGACAGCACCTGTGGGAAAGGAATTCGCAAGATAGTAAGCACAATGTCACGCACTACGGGGCTGAGTTGTTGGGGCTATGTAGTTTATTCAACTTGGTCATTTGCAATGGTTTGAAAGCATGGCCGAACTCAGGCAACATCACCTGCAAAACATACAATGGACAAAGTGTGGTTGATTATGTCATTTGCTCGCATGTTTACACGTCAAAGATAAAGGAACTAGTGATTGGAAAATGTCCTTTAGAGCTGAAATCAGATCATAATCCAATATATGTAAATCTTGACGCCCACATTAGCATGCATCAAAGGGGGCAGATTCCTATCAGCAAAAAGAAAGTGCATCCGCAAGGTAGAATCATCATGAACCATGACAATCGGGAAGTCTTCAAGAATGCCCTCAAAAGGATTTTCATCGAGTATGAAAGAAAATTAGCTACCACAGGGCATCACACTATAAACAAGGACATGCTGATCCCTATTGTTCACAAGGCTTTGGATGAGTGTAAGAGGGCTAGGCCTAAGAAGGCAATTACTTCTACTTTCCCAGCAAACCCATGGTTTGATGAAGAGTGCAAATTAACAAAAAGAAAATTTCACCAGGGTGGGAGGACCACAGAAAACAAGAAAGAATACGAAAAGATGATACGGAACAAAAAAGAAAAATATGTTAGCACTAGAAGGTTGGAGTTGATTGCCCTTGGAAAGAACAACCCCAAGAAATTCTGGAAGGAGCTACAACAAAAAAGAAAACAAACAGAAAACAATATCACAAGCTCTCAATGGTTGGAATATGCAAAGTTACTGTATGAGCGGGAACAAGATAAACATAGACCCCCAACTATCAGGGCTGCCACTGAACTATTCACCATAGAAGACATCAATCAAGGGATAAAAAGGTTGGCTGGGGGAAAAGCACAGGATATTGATGGGCTGCAAGCTGAATTCTTAAAATGGGGCATTGAGGTCCTTGCGCCTTGCATCAAGGGCTTTTTCAATAGGATTATTCAAGAGGGCTTTCCGGAAGGGTGGACTACTAGTGTTGTGGTTCCCCTATACAAAAGTGGGGACACTAATAACCCATCAAATTACCGCACTATTATGATTAATCCGCTTCTTGGAAAACTTTTTGGAAGCATGATTGAGCGTAGAATTAGTAGTTGGGCTGAGAAAGAGGGCAAAAGAGCTGAAGGGCAGGCTGGTTTTAGACCAAAACATTCCACTATCGATCATGGTATTACACTTAGATTTTTGATTGAAAAAATTTGGAACGTTCAAGGGGAGGAGGCTTTTTGCTGCTTTGTTGACTTCAAAAAAGCCTTTGACACAGTGCCACGGGGCAAGTTGTGGAATAGAATGGAGGAACTGGGAGTCCCAAGGGCTCTTAGGGCGGCTGTTCATAGGCTGTATGAGCAGGTCAGAGCTAAAATCAGAACTAATGAAGGTATGTCGGAGTGCTTTGGCAGTGACATTGGAGTCAAGCAAGGCTGCCCGCTTTCCCCAACGCTATTCGGGCTTTACATTGACAAGTTGGAAGAGTGGATAGACAAAGTTGGTGGGGAAGGTATTCAGTTGGCCAATTATGTAATAAAATTGCTCTTGTATGCCGATGATCTCATTTTGATTGCTAAAACAGCACATGAGTTAAGAAAACATTTGAAAGCTCTTGAATCATTTTGTCAGGAAGTTGGGATGCAAGTGAATACTAGTAAAACCAAAATTATGATATTCTCTCTGAGAAGGAAAAAACAGCAAATTAGCTTTATCTTTGAGGGCAATCCGCTGGAAATTGTAGATGAATACAAATACCTTGGGCTAGATTTTCACTATAAGCTCAGTTGGGAAACTTGTAGAGCAAAAAGGATCCAAGGAGGCTGGAAAGCGCTCTACTCTCTACAAAACAGATGTAGAAATGCTGAGCTATGGGATTGGAAAACCAAGAGAACGTTGTTTGGCTTACTTGTGACCCCGGTGGTTCTATATGGGTGCGAAATTTGGGGCAGCAGCATGTCAGATCAGAAATGGAGGCAAGTGGAAAGAATTCAAAAGCATCTAATTGTTAGCAGCCTTAAACTCAAAACCACGATACCTTATGAGATTTTACTAGCGGAGTCAGGCACCTTTCCCTTGGAGGCTTTCGCGATGATTCGGTTACTATGTTACCTTCAAAAGGTTCAAAACATGGACGACCATCGGTGGCCTAAGCTAATCGTAAAAGAAAAGTTGGATAGAAGAAGGAATACATGGATGAAACAAAACAAAAAATGGATGGAAAAGTGGGGTGTGAATATGCAAGATTGTCCAAGTTCAAATGAAGAAATAAAAAAATATGTGAAACAAAAATTCAAAAAAGCTTTATGGACAAAACAATCAGGGCGAAAAAAAGACTATTATATCAAAGAATTCAATCCTAAGGGGGACCATGATGAAAAGGCATATATAGGAGCAAATATTAAATGGAGAGCAAAGATGTTGATAGCTCAACTCCGAACTAGCTCACATCGTCTTAGATGTGAGACGGGCAGATGGATGGTTCCTAAAGAAGAGTGGGAAGAAAGAATATGTCGTTTTTGCGACATGGGATTAGTGGAGACAGAGTGGCACTTTGTTATGGAGTGCTCAGCATACAAAGATATTCGGGTCACTTATGGGGACATCTTACAAGTGGACAACTTAAATACCTTGTTTGAGGAGGAAAGGTTGGTCAAATCTGCAAATTACATCATCAAAATTCACTGTCGTAGAGCTAATCTCGAGCGAAGATCTCAGGCTGTTTAGGGTCTTCTCTTTTCGGTGGTGGTCTTGTGCTGTTCCTGGGTCCCATAGGCTGCTGTGGCCTCGTGGACGTTATTAAAATATTTCATTTCATTTCATTTCATTTCATTTCTCGCCGCTTAAAAACGAAGTGGCCATATAATATTAATTGAAAATAGTGACTAGATTTTTCGAGGTTATCACATTGCCACCCGTCGTTAACATATAATCATTGTATATACCACCGCCTATAATCACTTGAGGTGCAAAACTGAACAGATGATCCTCGTCTCTTGCCATATGTTCATTGTAAATATACCTATCAGCTGGATAAACATCTGTCCAACGTAATCCAATATCGACAGTTATCCAATACAACGCTGTAGCCATGCTGGCGTCTTCTCGGCTGACCTTTTTTTCCTGCTCTTCGATCAGACATAAACTGCGTTTGCAGAGTTCACTTAACCCTAGCTCTTTAAACCCTAAATTTTGTATTAGACCATCCTTCTTTGTCACAAAATTCAGCATTAATCTTCAGTCTGAGGACCATTTCCCTTTAATGGAGGTACATTTTATTACTTACAAACAGTTTTTTCAACATAATTTAGTTTCAACAAGAAGCAGATAGGTTGCAATTTTAAATTGTCATGGCTCTGCGTTGCACTTCTTTATGATTCTTGATTGTTTAAATCTGTATTTTTTGAATTTTTTTAGGATACATTTTTCCCTTTAATGGAGGTACATTTTATTACTTACAAACAGTTTTTTCAACATAATTTGGTTTCAACAAGAAGCAGATAGGTTGCAATTTTAAATTGTCATGGCTTTGCGTTGAACTTCTTCATGATTCTTGATTGTTCAAATCTGTATGTTTTGAATTTTTTTAGGATACATTTCAGAGATTTTGCATTTTGATAGAATTTGTGCTTTTAAGGAAAATAATCTTGGATGTGGTTGTGATTTTGCCATTGTTGTGGAAAAAATAAAAAATCTCAGTTGAGTTGTGATTTTGCGGGTGATATTAAAAGAAAGGGGGAAAAGAATGGGTGGGGTAGCCTTTCCCACATGTTTTAGGCTTAAACGTATTCCATAATTATTACACCACAATCTCCCCTAGGTTCCGCTGGACTTACAGGCCATCCTATTGATGAGAGAGAGATTTGAATTTGGGTCATGCTCTTGCATATCTCCCATTAATATTGCATTGCAACTCCGTGGGTGCATTTAATATCTTTATTTATGGATGTTTTATATGTAATTCTAATGGTCTTTTGGTTAAGTCTTTCAAGGTTTACCTTAAGGATTTAAATATGATCAGCTTTCCTTTAATTTCAAAATTCCGAACATTAAGACAATTTTCGATGTTTTTGCATGGCCAACCATTTCTTGGGAGTAAGCTGTACCATATTCTTCGGATTTTAATTTGGTTGCAGTGAAATCAACTAAAATTTATTACGCCACAGCCTTGGCACGTCCACAAGGTTTATGGGTGGTGAGAGGGAGTTGAACTTGGGTTTTCTCTCTCAAGTGCTCTTTTTTGCCATCACAGCATAGCATCATGGACAGAAATTTATGTATATAAAAAAATGCTCTCTTTCCAATCACAGCAGGAGCATAACATTATCTTATATGTCGGATTGGTTGCAGGAATTTGTTCAGTTTTACACTTAACATGTCTTTCACTAATTTGAAGTTCGCTTTTTGCTAGAAAAGACCATTGATTTACAGCTCAAGCTCATTCCAATTGACTAAAAATTTACGGGAATATTAGGAGTGGGATGAGAATGTGTCCTTAATATGGTTTCATTGACGTTACTTGTAGGTGCTCTAATGGCAACCCATGGATACATGTATTGCCATAAGTCTGGACTCCTCCCTCGAGGTGTCCACGGGGCCTATGTTGCTATTCTAAGGTGTCCAATGCACAAGGGAATAGAGTTTGGGCTTACAGTGTGAATATTATTATTTCTCATGATGATTTATACTTAGGATAGATAATCTATCACTAATTTAGAAACACAAATCTTATCATATAAGCTTGCTGTCTTGTCTTCTCTTTGAGTGTGAAGAAAAATGTAATTTTTTTTGCTTCAGCTGTGCTCGACTCCACTGTATCCAGATTACCTCAGAACTATCAGCAACGTACGTAGTCTCCTGTATGGTTGCCATTCTTCGTTCTTGGTTTTGTATGATTGATTTAGAGTGCATTTCTGAGTTGCATCTTAGCTAATTTGACTTATGATGAGAATAATGATTTACTGAGCTGGTCCTTACAAACTTTAGTATCCAGTCTGGATAACCTCGCCACTTATCCTAAGCCCTTTACATGGAAAACGTTATAAATTTTCTTTACTATGAATGTTGAGTGAAAATTTTAACAGATTTGCATGTATTTTCATAACTTTTTTTTTTTTCAAATTTGCCTCTATTCTGAAAGTTCTAGTGGCCTTGCAAAGAAAAGTATATGTTTGATCAACTTTGCATAATTTTAAGAGGGTTGAACATACGAGGAAATTTCTTTGTTTTTCTATGGAAATTTTAGGTAATTTTCATTGAAATGACTTATACCCACAACTTATAGATTCAAAACTAGAAAAGTTTCAAACTCTTGCAATATACCCTAATACATCAATATGTAAATTCATTAAAACTTGATGATGTCAGAATATTCAAAAAAGTTAGGAGAAATAGATGCTGAATAAGCTTTACAAAGGTCATATGGTTGTGTCAAGACTAGAAGATAGACAAGTAACTTCATAGTCTATAGGAAAGTAGCTAAAGGCGGTCCAAGAGGCTCAAGAAGGAAATGTTTAGAGTTTTGATTAAGATAGACAAATTATTTCATAGTCTATAGGAAAGTAGCAAAAGGCGGTCCAAGAGGCTAAAGGAGGAAATGTTATTAGAGTTTTGATGATGTTTAGTATGAGCAACGATTGGAGCACTTCCGATGTAGTCATGTTTAGGGGTCCCAATGAATGGATGCCTTGGATCATGCAACCTTTAGAGTTTGAGAACGTCACATTAAATTACAAAATTAACAGTGTATTCGGAAAACACACAAATAGGCACAAAACTTTGTTTCTTATTATAATCTTCTTATGTTACCATGTTGGCATTCTAATTTTTTAGTGCAACACAAAAAGAAACATGTGTGCATTAGAATTGCTCTTCAAATTAGAAGGTTAGCTCCCTGTAAATAAAACTAGCCTAATTTACACAATACATACTTGCCATTTACAATATGTACAATATTTTCTAGGGTTTTTTATGCTCATGCTAAATAAAACTAAGTGTATCTTTTTGGGATTACCTAGGGCAAAAAATTGAGATGCTCTTCAACTTGAGGCAAAATATTTTTCTATTTTTTGATTAAAAAAAAACTCCACAACTACATGTTTACACTATTTAGCTAAATACAAAAACCTTAAATTTCTAGTACATATAAAGATTGAATAATCTTTACATACAAAGACATGAATGCTTCGGTAAATTAAATAATGAGATTGACATGAAGCCTTAATCTTCAACTTTAAGTAAATCCGCAATACAAAGCAACTTGCTAAAAGAAAATTTATCTCCCTTAGCACACAGAACAAAAAATTGTAAATAACAATTTAAAAGCAAGATAGACATAATAAATAGCAATTTAAAAGCAAGATAGACATAATAAATTTTATCTAAAAAGCATTGAGTTTTGGATTAACAATAATATGAATACTTGGTGAACAGCAATATTAGCAACAAGTAAGTAAGCATAATGCTTACTTATTAACACTTATTAACATTCATATTAGGAATCTAAGTGCAAATGACACTTATTTATAATGCTTACAAAGCTATGCATGAGAAAATAATAGAAAATTAATTACAACTTCTACTCTAGAAATAATTCAAATTTTAGTATAAAATCCTATCCACTAAAACTAAATCTAAACCATGCAATTGTTAGTTAGACTAATGATAAAAAAGATTACAAATTAGCACTTAAAGCTCACCTCTCTCAAATGGCAAGGGATCTAAAGATACATGATCTAACAACACCCAACTTTGGGCTAAGAATAGAGAACTCTAAAATTAGAGAAAAGCATGGGCTATGAATAGCCTTGGTTAAAAATAGCAAAACTTAGAATATGCTCTTCCTTTAGAAAAGATGACGGCTAAAAATGATGCTAGCTAAAAATAGAAAAGCTAGATGGGCAGCTTTTAATGATTTTGATGAAGCTTTTTCTCTATCCTGATTATGGTGAATTCTTTGAAACTATTATTCTTGATGATATGCCAAACATTCAAACTTGAATCTTTTATAGTGGTAACTACTTGCTTTAAATATGACCTCCTTATTGCATGAACTTGTCTTAGGGTTCTAAGATGAGGTGGAGAAAATGGCTGGAATAGGTGGCAAATTCACAAGGAATGTGCACCAAGAGTTTTGTCATTGCAAAGCTAGCTAGAAAGTGCTCCTGGAAGATTATAATGTTGAGTAGAAATTTGCTTGGCATTTGCTATTGAAAAGTGTGCTTGGAATAACTTTTGGATGGTAGAGTGCCTTTCACATGATGGCGCTCTTCACTTATATGTTTGCTAAGTTTTTAAGTGCTTTGGCAGAGTTTACTTACGGGTGGCAATGCCACCTAGAAAGTGTGCCAAAATCTTTGGTCTTAAACTCCCTTTACATGAATGGTATGCTTTTATAAGGCTTTTGCCCTGATTTTTTTTTGGCTGCCACGATATTTGGTTTCTACTATTCGCAACTTTTTGTTTTCTGCTGCTGCAAAATTTGCTTTCTATTGCTTATGATTTTTTTTTGACAAACTTATTTGAATCATAGTTTTTGCCAAATTGATCATAGAGACAATGCATTAAATTGTTGGCCATAAATTTCTTGCTCCAAACATGGTCTATTAGATTGCTGTTTTAAATTTTTTATTACATTTATACATATTGTTGGGTTGTAGGTTTGTTGTTTGTTTGTTTAATTTTTCATGTCAACATGGTCTAGGGTTACAGTTTCATCTTAAGTTATTTTTCTTATAACAATTTTTTCAAAATGGCTACTAGTTCAAGTCTAGTGGGCCTAGAAGCAAATAAACAATTCAAATATGCTCAAGTATCATATCTATGGAGATATGTTACGATGATTTATCAAATTTTAGGAAGTGGGGCTTTTCTTTGGTATTGTAGTCACTACCAAATTAGTAAGAGTTTGTATAGTTGAGTTTGTGCGATGATTGGCCATGGAATTAGAGTTAGTCAAGGGCTAGACAAGAAGGGTTTGCCAAAGGAGTAAGTTATGACATATACTAGAGAACAAGAAGTTGATAGAGTGAGAGAACAAACTTAAGTAATCATCCTTAGTGAAGAAAGGATGATAGAAGCCACCTACAAGAGCTACTTCTCTAGTGGCTGCCCCACGTCTTTTCTTGGAGACATTGTTTTTCCAATAAGACTATCTGTTGTGACCTTTTCACACATCGCCCCATTCAAGATGGGGACCCCTAATTTTTTTGCTCCATTCTGGTCTTTTGGCTTTGGTTTTTGTCTCTCTCTCTCTCTCTTTCTGTTTCTTTTCTGCTATTTGCCTTCCGGACATGCTCGCCATTGAGTTTAAACATGAAATTGGCCAAGTCTGAAAATTAGGGTTTTGAACTTTTCAGCCAATTTGTGGTCAAACGGGGTGAATAAATTGAGATTTGAGATTAACATTGACGTTAGTATACTTCCAGCAGGTTTTCACTGAAATTTTATCAGATTCTGAGTACTTACTATTTTTAGTAAGTGTGCAATTACAGGCAATCCTTCAGCATTTTTGTGAATCCGACAGTCACGCTGCGTCTTGAGCACATCAAGCTACTCATAGGTTAAATTTGAGCTGAAACGGACAACTTACTATTTTTAGTAGTTTAGCTTCCAGAGCAAATTTCAGGACTTAGATGCAGAGTTTTTCAACGCATATCTAGAGATTCCTTCTGGGTTTTCAGAGACCTTCGCGATGATGTAACATGCAAAGCGAGATAAGGACTTTCAGAATTCAGTCTTCCGAGGCTATTTTTAGGGTTTTTGCATGTCAGCGTTTTCTTTGCATGTTGGCATATTCCTTATGGGTTTTTCGAGAGCTTCGCAGTGATGTGACATGCAAACAGAGATAATCACTCCTTCAACAACTTACTATTTTTAGCAGATACATTCCGGCGGCCGCTTCCCAGCACTTCAGAATCACGAGCTAATCGCAATGCAACAGAAACGAGGACAAACGGAAGTCATTTGATACGCATGCAAGACCAATTAGGGTTTCTAGCTTCGGGACCCAAAAAGAGGCGTAAAAAGTCAGAATTTTCGAAAAACAATGTATACCACCGCGATTAGCATCTCTCAAGCTATCTGCTGGTAAAATTTGAAGGAAAATGGAGCACTTACTATTTATAGTAAGTCATTCTGGAAACTGGCTAAAAATAGAAAGTCAGTCGCATGCGCCAGTGTCAACAGGCGGGTCACGTGGTGAGAGGCGCGTCATTCGAATTTCAAGTCAAACGGAGTTGTGGAAGTCTTAGAAGCAAGCAGTTACTATAAATAGTAAGCCACCTCCAGAAACATGCTATAAATAGCAGGTCAGCGCAAGGCATCAACAGGTACAAGTCAAGCAAGTGATGAAGACCCTATGGTGCGAATTTCAAATCAAATGGAGTTGAAGAGGATGGAAAATTGGACACTTACTATTTTTAGCAGGCTGGTGCAGAGGAATTAGGGTTTCCTAAAATCAAGGGCATAACACGACAGCCATGCAAATGTAAAATCCAGCCACGATCACCACACTCCGGGCATTCAACACATGAAATTTGAGCTTATTCTGAACATTTACTATTTTTAGCAGGTTGCTAAAAATAGCAGAGGCATACGGGTACCGGGCACCAGCAGCTCAATCATGTCACTAGGATCCAGACAAAGTTAAAATCAAGCCTTCGGGAATTGGGAATTAGCTTGAAGTGCAAAATTGACAAACTTTCTAAAAATAGCAAATTAGGGTTAGCATGATCGAGTCACCGTAAATCAGGCAAAGAACATAAAATTCACTGAAATTGATAAATTTTCAAGTCCAGCCAGTGAAGAACGCCTTTAAAAGCTGAGGGTTGATGAAAATTTTCTAAATATCTTGAATACGCCCTCGAGGTTGAAGAGGAGGTCTTGAAAATTTCTAAGTCCTTCAAATTTGAAGCTCAGGACTCAAAATGCGCCCTTAAGGTTAAAGCTTGATGAAATTTTCTCTAAGTCATCAAAATTTGAAGCTCAAGCCTCAAAGTGCGCCTAAACTTGCATGTGGAGCTTCAAAATTGTCTAAGTATCAAAAATTGGAAGTAGGGGGTCCTAAATGCGCCCTAGCCTGAGAGGTGGCTTGAAGATTTTCTAAGTACTCAAAAGTGGAAGCTCACATGCTAAAATGCGCCCTAGTTTGAAGAGGGAAGCTGGAAATGTTCCTAAGTGTTGATAAAATGGATGCTCACCCATGAAAATGCGCCCTTGAGGAAAGAATGAGGGTGAAAATCTTCTAAGTGTTAGAAACTTGAAGTTGCCTACTCAAAATGCGCCCTTGGGAGAAGATTGAAGCTCTAAAAATTCTAAGTCTGGAAAATTGGAAGCTTGACCCCCCAAAAGCGCCCAAGGAGAAGATGACATTGGAAATTTGTCTAAGTCCTCAAAACTTGAAGCTCAAGCCCCTAAATGCGCCTTCACTTGGAGATGGATGAGAAACTTTGCTAAGTGCTTCAAACTTGAAGCTCAAGCCCCTAAATGCGCCTTACTTTGGATGAAGCACATGAAATTTTTTCTAAGTATAAAAAACATGAAAGTAGAGGGCGTGATATGCGCCCTAGCTTGTGGGAAAAGGTTGGCAAAATTTCTAAGAGCTACAAATTGAAACAAGAAGGGGTCATTTGCGCCCATGAAGACAAGATGAGCCTAAAATGTTCTAAGGCATGAAAAGTGAAAGCTTATAGGGTGAAATGCGCCTTGCTTAGCATGAAGAGCTTGGGAAAGTTTTTAAGTATCCTAAATTTGAAGTGGACCCCCCTAAATGCGCCCTTGAAGTGAGAAGTAAGTTTAAAAAAAATGTCTAAGTCTTTCAAATTGAAACCTCCCCCCTCCAAATGCGCCATCATGGAAGAAGTAGTTGAAAATATTCTAAGTGCTTAAAAATGAAAGCACAAGAGGTTATTTGCGCCCTAAGGAACAATAGGAGTTTGAAGTTAAATGCCTTGAACATGTTGACCTTGGAAATATTTATAAGTGTGGGAAATTTAAAATGGACTCCTCTATAGGCGCCTAGAAGTTATGTGAGGAATAATTCAAGGCGTTGGAAAATTTTGAAATTTAAAATACCTCCTATCAAATGCGCCTAGGCTTGAGCGATGAAGTGGTAAAATTTATTTTCCTAAGTATTGATATTTAAATATCACCTTAGGAAAAATATGTCTAGCTTGGAGGAGTAATGAAATTCTCTCAAGAATGAATAAAATTGGCTGTGGATATGATAGAATGTACCAGCTTCATGAGATGGAAGAAAATTTTCAAGTCAGAGCAACAGGATACTCACAGGGATGAAGAAATGGATTAAATTTGTCGAAAATTATTTTTTCTAAGGTTCAAAATTCAAAAAATTAAATGAACCCGTTCGTTGTATACCCATGAATTTGATGCATTTTGAGGAAAATTTTCTTCTGGGTATTTAAGATTATCGATGAGGAATGGATTTTAGGGTCTTCCACAGCTCGCCAAGGATTCCGAGGTAAAGATTTTAAATAGGCACAGGATTGATGAATTTCCTAGGGGAAATTTAAAAAATTTTCTAAGGCAAGGAATAAGTGTGTTGTTGAAATAAAATGCCTTGGCGGATGAATTTGAAGTTGAGAGCCTAGATATTTTTTTTGATCAAATTCCGGATGAAAGCATTTTTCTCGAGCCAGAGTTGGATGAAATGGCAGAGTGAAGTATGCCCAGGTAGAATACAAGATAGGTTGGAAATTTGGCTAAGGCATGAAGAATTTGAACGCGAAGTTGGCTAGTGAAGACGATGAACTCTTGGAAGTTAAAGCATGAAAATCCTGGTAAGTAAGTTGAATTTATATTATGAAATGTTCTAATACTCTTCTCCTTGCTTGTTTTGCAGGAGGAACGTCGAGACCAAGCGGTGATGACTTAAAGTGATGAAGCAAGTAATCCAAGATGACATTTCAACCTCGAAGGAAGAAAAGTTGCAAGGAAATGGCTAAGTGTTGTGACTTAGTGTTTTCAAAACACAAGATGGAGGAAAGAATGGAAGCTCGAACAAAGTTGAAGAACAACGTCAAAAAGAAGATCAAGAACAGTGTGAACGCGTTTCCAGACGGGAATCTTTTGGATGATGGACAGTAATGGCTCATTTATTACACCACTCCTCTTAGTGGCGGTTTTTAGGGCGAATCTTGTTTAGGGCTGAGGTGGCACAATCTGGGCCATCCAGTCGATTGTAATCTAAGCTGTCCGTTGGACTTGGCCAGCTATAAAAGGGGGAGTCCCCCTCATTTGTACAGTAGTAGAAGCAGAGCTTAGAGATCAGAGTAGAGAGTAGAACAAAGACACTTTAGTTGTAATATCTTAGCATAGCGTAGTTTGAAGGGGAAGGAAAGTTTTCCTTTGAAAACTTTGTAAGAGATTGTTGCGAAAAACTATTGTAATAAAAGATCTTTCATTGAATGGTGAATTCATCTTTGTTATAAGTAGCTAGCAAGGTTTCTTCATCCCTTCGACTTCAAGTAGCGTAAAGTAGAGTAGTTTTCATGCAAGTAGATGTTAGCTTTAGATTTGTGGTGTCAATCGAGACAACTTCATTTTTATCCATACCACTAGCGGCTTGCTGACGGTAAGTTTACCTTGTGTGGTCAACTGGAAATATTGCGAACTTAACTTCGATTGTGATTCATGTGTTTGTATGCGTCGTTCTGATGGTACTTATATGTTGAGTCATAATTTGAAAACCTCTTGTCACTCCCTTGAAGATTGCACCGACTTTGTGTAAGTTGTCCAAAATGAGGCGAAGCAGAGTCTGGTCGAAGTCCGTCAAAGATTGATCCCACATCCCGTCCTTAGATAGAACATAAACTTCTTAGGCCCTACACTCTTTTAAATTCAATTCATTTCTGGTTAGAATTAGGAAACTTGCGCTCACTTGCCAAATCATCCAAATTGCATGAAAGCCCTTAGTCTACTGTCTGCTGTCAAGTTGTCGAACAACTGTGTAAGTCCCCTTGAAATACCAGCAAAATCACATCAAGCCAACTGAGACTATTCGCACTTAAGGAACCTTGGAGTTAAATGTATGATCTATCTCGCAATCTTAGCATGCAGGAAACTTTGTTCAAGAGAGGATAGGGTATCTGTTGGGAAACTTTATTCTGTGTTGGTGCGGTCGCGAAAATCACATCAACACTATCCCTCTCTTTCTTCCCTCAAAAGAGGCCCATTGGATAAGGCATTTCATAATGAGGCAAGGGACAATGTAGGTGAATACATTATGCATTGTGTTTACATTGATGATATTCCTTTCAATCTAGTGAGATTTCCATAGTGATGGGAAATGGTGACAACAATCATTCAAACACTCTCAAGTTACACAAGGCCAAGGTATAAGAAGGTGCATGCCACCTTATTGGGATTTTTTGTTTTTAAAAGACAATCACTAAAATCAATTAGGGATTCATGGTTGAAACATAAGTGTTCATCATTTTTGATGGATGGAAAGATTGTAAAATATGGCCTTTAATAAATGTCATTGAAGTGCCCCTTAAAGGGGCAATGTTTTTGAAGGTGGTTAATTGTGTGGAAAATGAAAGATGTGAAGTACATTTCTAAAATCCTCATTGAGCCCATATAGATAGTGGGTGTTGAAAATGCTGTCCAAGTCATAACAAACGATGCAAAGAAGTTGAGGAAAGGTACAGGCATATTTTTAGGACACCACGTATTTTCCACTCTCAACTTGGTGACCGAAAAGATTGAGATTCTAATAGAGTGGGTGAAATTATACATTGAGGGCGAGGAAATTTAGATATTTGTGAAAAACCATCATGTGTCACAAGGCATCTTTAGGGTTTTTTCCAATTTGGAGTTGTTGAGGGTAAGTTTATGAAATTTTAATAGAAACTTTAAATTTAAAACTACCTTAAATTTATAAATTATATTTAGTTTTTTAAAGCTTTAATTTGTTAATTTTTGCACTACATTAGGTTGTTGAAACTCAATTCACATCACACAATTATTTTTAGATGACTTGTCAAGGTGCAAGAGGCATTGGGCACCATGGTCATTAGTAATTGGTATAGTGTGTGGAGGTAGTCAAATTCATAAAGGGCCCAAAAGGTTAAACATTGATCTTGGATGATGGTTAATGGGTTCATGTGGATTGCATCTTGAGTTTCATCAAGCCCATCACGAGTATGATCAGAGTTGTTGATACAAATTGGTCATGTTTGGGAGAAATATATGATGGCATGGACCTCATGATAGAAATACTTAAGGCCACGATAGTAGATAAGGACAATGACCCAAGAGAAGCATGTTTCCTAAGGGTAAATTTTTTTTTGTTGATTGTTGGAACAAAATGACCACTCCCTTGCATGTGTATGTGTTTGCATTGTCTTTGAAGTATAATAGCATGGAGATCAAGGTTGTAGGATATGCAATTCCCCCTCCCTTGGCATGCATACCGACATTACTCGATACAAATATAAGTACAACATGGCTCAGATATGGCTTGGACATTGTGCCTACCCGTACCTTTAATTAGGTAAATTTTAGAGCTGTGCTAGATACATTTGGATTTGGCATTTTGAAAATTTGTGCCATTTCTAGGTAAAAGTATGCGAAATCCATCACCAAACAAGTTCCGTTTTCCCTTGTTTTAATCTTCTACTTTCTACCAAGTATATGGGGGGATATTGTCTCAAAATCAATGGTGAGTAGAGGAGGATGATAGATTGCATGAGTGAACAAGAGCAATGGAAATGAAAATGACCTAGGTGATGAGAACAAAGGGGACGGAAGGAAGCTAGAACAATCTATTCCAAACTTCATCCAATGGTCTTGATCCACACATGTGATGAATCATTTCATTTGGTTGTGTGCGACTCCAATTGGTCACGCCATTTGCCAACTGTAATAGGGGGTTGCTCCATATTACCCACTCCTTCGCAACATGATTATAAAGTTTTTAGCTTTGAGTTTTTAATTAATATTTATAATTTTATTAATCTGTAATATACGTAAGTTGATTTTGATATTAAAATTATTTAAATTTCAATATTTTAAAACTAGTTAAATAGTTGCACAGTTTGTTAAGAATATAGCTTCGATTAGATATTTATATTTAATATTTATATCTGAAATTTCAAATAAGTCAGTTCGATATTTATCTATCTGCTTTACCTTCAGTCGAATATAGTTCATGCGTTCAACCTGAGATCTGTTCTTCTATCATTTGTGTTTCTGAAATTCAGTTTAGAAAACTCTTAGGTAATTGAGATTCTCTCTTCTAAGATTTGATTACACTTACATGGTATCAGAGCCACGTTGTGTGAATCCTAATCAAATCTGAATACAAATCTGCTCAAGGAAAAAATTCGTATTTTTCAGAATTGAATTTACTTCACATTCTTCATAATGTCAAGTGTGATCAGATTTGAAGATCGCCTTGCAGGAGCAGACAATTTCACATCATGGAAATTTAGAATCATGATGATCCTTAGAGAGAATAAGTTAGATTCATTTGTGATAATCAGAGTTGTATCAAACTCTCTGTAAATCCTGTCTTTCATGATAGATCTAAGCACATTGAGATCCCCTATCATTATGTAAGAGATATGGTGGAAAGGAAAGTAATTCAGTTGGAGTATATTAGTACAAATGATCAAACTGTAGACATTCTCACCAAGCCTCTCTCCCGAATCAAGGTGGAGCACTTCAGGAAGAAACTTGGTATGGTTGAAATGTAATTTGTTATTTATGTTTGAAATACAAATTGTTTATAAATTGTACTAATATATATAAAGATGTTTAATGTGTAAACTCTTTTGTCATGTGTGTGACTCCATGACCTTATGGGCCTACTCCCCCTGTGTACATTATTGAAAGGTGATGATCTTTCTAATAATGAACACTTGTATTTGACATTGTAAAGTGACGACTCTACAATGATAAACTATCATGATAGATATCATGTGACTTGATATCTGTGGACATGTCATGATAGTATCTCTTGGACACTTTGATTGATATCATGGGACTTGATATCATTTGTAGATCATTGTGATCCTTAAGAGATAATCATGGTGGATATTTATATCCATGGATATGCCATGAACTATGGTAGACATCATGTGACTTGATGTCAGTGCACAGACCATAATAAAGATATGTCATGTGACTTGACAATATTGAGAAATCATACCATGTCTTTGATATCACGTGTTCAGGTGATATCTCTACTTATTTGATTTGAAATATCTTCCCTAGCTAAGAGGGAGTGTTAAGAATATAGCTTCGATCAGATATTTATATTTAATATTTATATCTGAAAATTCAAATAAGTTAGTTCGATATTTATCTATCTGCTTTACCTTTAGTCGAATATAGTTCATGCGTTCAACCTGAGATCTGTTCTTCTATCATTTGTGTCTCTGAAATTCAGTTTAAAAAACTCTTAGGTAATTTAGATTCTCTCTTCTAAGATTTGATTACACTTACACAGTTAAATTTAAATTAAAAAATAAAATAAATATAATTTAACTAGTTAAATATTTTAACATTTAATCTAAATACCAAATTAAAATAAAATAAACTAGAATGATTTAAAAATATATTAACATTTAAATAGTAATAATAAATAATAGTTAAGAGTTATTATGTATTCAAATATATATTATAATTTATTTATATAATTATTATATGTATATATATATATATACAGAGAGAGAGAGTTGTTGTATCTAGTCATAGCCATATTAAGGGGTCTTGAAAAATAGCCGTATCTGTTGAAAAAGATCATATCCAAATCTGCACCTATATCCGTGTCCATGCAACTTTGATGGAGATACTTTCTTTGCCTACGACAATGACACCATATAGAGACACTAAAGTTGTTGAAGGTTATGAGAAAACATTTTGAAGAATCTTCTCAATTCTAGAAATGGAGGATTATGTTAGGATTGAGTTTGACAAGTTAATCTCGTTGCAAAATCATGGCATTTGCGTTCTTTGAGACAAGTATAGGAAGAATGGTCATACTTAATGGTACCTCCATGAGTAAGGTTATATGTTCATCCAACCTCTTGCAATCAAAATTCTATCACAAGTAAGCATTTAATTTTTTTTATCATTCTCACTATTCTTTAATATTTTTAAGTTGTGTTGACTTTGTCTCCAATTTCAATAGATTGCAATTGGCTACATTGTGTGTAGAAGCCTTGTCATCATCTAAAGTGACTCTAGCAAGCTTTAAAACAAATTGGCACACTTAAGGGTTATATCCCAATTCTTCATCATCCCTTATGTGTAGTCAACTTCCTTATGTGATAGGAGGTGTAAGTTGGGATGGACTAGACCAAATTGTCCCATTTTTTGTAGCCAATCTGTTGCACTTAATTGATTGGATAAAGTAGTATGTACTTAAATTCCACTTGGACATTGTAGTGGCTTGTGGTTCAAATGAAGCTAAACCAAGTGATGACTTAGATTGACATGCTTTTGCTAGAGGAGGAAGATGAAGATTTTTTATTGTACTTACTATTTCGTAATGATTTTACATATATGATATAACATTGAATCATCAATTATCTTTATCACTATTAGAGTATCAAGTATCAAATGTGTTTTCAATTTTGCTATATTTATTTTACAAATTATGGTTATTTTAATATATATAATCAAATACACACTCGAGGAAAAAATTGGTGTACCATTGTACCCATATCAATCTCATACTTGAATCGGCAACTTAATAGTCTTTACAATTAAACAACTACAAAGATCCACAATGAGATACTAACACACACATATCACAACAACTACAATCTTCTCTCAGGTTGGACTTTGTAATCTTGCTTTGGTTGCCA
>VDFB02129005.1:0-18058 GCA_007258455.2 Sequoia sempervirens
GACTTGAATGCACGCCTATAGAGATGTCCGCACACCCAAAAGCCAAATGCTTTGATTCTTTCATTTTTCTTTATTTCTTTTCTTTTGATATTCTTTTCTTTTTATATTTTTCCATACTTTGGCTTGTAAGCAGTGAAGCTCACATGGGTTTGAGTATTATAGTGGCGCTGAAGCAAGACTTTTGATTAGCCTAACCTTGACTTCTCCTAGGAGACCATAATAACTCAGAGAAATCGTTAAATGTGTAAAATGTATAATGATCTTCAATACTCAGTGTCTAGACACAATATACAATTTCCCTTGTAGCCAAGTACAAATCTTAACCTAAAGTTAAACTAGAAGAATTCAGTCTCGGATTCAAAATTCCTAACGAGTATTTATCAATGGAATAATCTAACATTACTTTGTGGAATAAGACCAGTGTGTGTTTGGAATACTTCACCTTCTTGCAAATAGAGATCCTTGATTTATTCAAAACAACTAACCTAAGGGAAAGCAAGCAAACAAACTAACAAAGCAAACTAATCTAAGAAAGCAGGGAAAAACGGAAGCCAAAACCAAAACCCAAACAGGAAAAGAAAATCTAAACTAGCTATGTACAAAGGCAAGACCCACTGGGAGTCTAAGACTGGAAGTAATGCTTTAGAAATTGTCCGTTAACGGGCAATGGAACTTCTTCTCCGGTCAGTGTCTTCAATTTGAAAGCATTGTCTCCCAAAATTTCCGAAATTTGAAAGGGACCCATCCATAGGTTGTCAAATTTGTTGTGGTCTCCTCTTCTCTTGTGTGCTTTGTCCCAACAAAGGACTAAATCGGAAATTCGAAAAGCTTTGACTCTTGCTCGTTTATCGAACCATCTTTTAACAATGTCTTGATGTTTAGAAAATTTCTCCAAGGCTTGATCTCTCTTCTCTTCCAAAAGAAGTAACTGCAATAATCTGGTTTTAACCCTCTCTTCTTCTTCTAAACACTCTTGCATGAATTGTAGGGTTGGAATTCTCAGCTGTATGGGAAATATTGGATCTTGTCCATAAACCAAATGGTAGGGTGATGTACCCAAGGAACTCTTTACTCTTACTCTATCCGCCCAAAGAGCGAATCTCAATTGCGTGTGCCAGTCCCTTGGATTTTTGTCTAGCAGTTTCTTGATGACGTTCAGTAAATTCTTGTTGGTGGATTCTGCTAATCCGTTGCCTTGGGGGTAGTAATTTGATGAAAACTTCAAAGTGATACAATGCTCGAAAGCCCAGTTAGAAAATCTCAATGAAGAAAACGCAGAACCATTATCACACACTAAAGCATGAGGACATCCAAACCTGGTGATAATGTTCTCTTCTAAAAAATTAATCACAACATCAGAAGTGCAAAATTTTAAAGCTTGAGCTTCTGACCACCGCGTGCAGTAGTCAGTTGCGGTTAGGATATACCTGTGTTGTGCCGAGGAAGGTGGATTAATCATACCAATAAAGTCGAGTCCCCACTTTGCGAAAGGTCGCACTTCAATCACAGGTTGCAGTGGCATAACCGGGTTCCTTTCTCGTGCTGCAGTGATTTGACAGGTGTGGCAAGTCTTCACGTGATCAAATGCATCTTTAAATACTGTTGGCCAATAGTAGCCAGCCATCAAAACTTGGTGTGCTGTTGCGAGAGCTCCTCCGTGACCGGTTCCGAATCTGGAATGGAAATGCTCAATTGTCTGTTTAGCTTCTTCTTTTCCCAGGCACCTTAGAAAAACTCCTTCGTGATTTCTCCTGTACAATACTGCCCCTTGCAACATGTACCTTTGGCTCTTCATTCGTAAGGCCCTCTTTTGCACTGGTTTCAAATGATTTGGGCATCTGTGATTAAGGAGGAAGTAGATGATATCATCATACCACTCATCAGGGGACACCTCTTGTAATTCATACACATGTTGTACTAATTCAGGTCCTGTAGCTATGGTTTGTGTCAAAGCTTGGCCACGGACAATCTTCATCGGTTGAATCTCAATATCATATTCTTGGATGATCGTGACCCATTTACCCCTTCTTTCTCCTAATTCATTCTGCATTAGGAGGGTTTTGATAGTCACATCCGGGACGATGGCAAAAACTTTACTTCTCAATACATAGTGCCGGAATTTCTTTATTGCTTTAACTAAGGCATATGCTTGCTTTTCAACGTTCAGGTACTTCAGCTCTGCATCCTTGAAAGGTGCACTCATGAAAGCAATAGGATGTTCATCTTTCTCTTCTGTTCTCTGTGTTAGCATCGCGGCACATGTATGCTCTGATGCAAAGGAATAAAGGTAGAATGGCTTTGTATAATCAGGACTGACCAGGACAGGAGCGTCAACTATGGCCTGTTTGATCTCTTCAAAAGATTTTCTTGTTGGCTCTGTCCACTCTATCTTCGCATCCTTTTTAAGCATTTCAGTTAAGGGCCTGACTATTTCAGCAAATCCTGTTATAAATTTCCTCACAAAATTAATCTTTCCGAAGAAAGACTTCAATTCTTTCTGACTTGAAGGTAGACCAACTCTGGAGATAGCCTCTATTCGGTCAGGGTCTATAAGAATACCCTTTTCTGTTATTACGTGGCCAAGCAACTTTCCTTCAGTTACCCCGAACACACATTTCTTCGGGTTCAAAGATATTCCATATTTTCTGCATCTTTCGAATATCTTTATCAAATCTCTGACATGAGTCTCTCTTTTCTTTGAAAATACTGTAAGGTCGTCCATATAAACAATGATACACTTCCCTATGAGATCCTTGAAAGAAATGTCCATAGCCCTTTGGAAGGTAGCTCCGGCATTGATCAAGCCAAATGGCATCCTCTTGTAGGCAAATGTGCCCCACTTTGTTGTAAATGCCGTCTTAAGCCTGTCTTCTGGTTCTACGAGCACTTGATTGTAGCCAGAATATCCATCTAGGAATGACATCATTTGGGATCCGTTCACAATTTGAATGACTTCATCTAATGAAGGCAGTGGATAATTATCCTTTTCTGAAGCTCTGTTGAGGTTTCTGAAGTCAACGCACAATCTTATCTCTCCATTCTTCTTGCGGACGGGTACCAAATTGGCGACCCACGTTGAGTGGCGCACTGGAAAAATAATTCCTGCTGAAAGTAGCTTCTTCACTTCTTGGAAAATAAGGGGCTCTAGCAGAGGATTCACAGGTCTTTGGCGCTGCCTGAACGGTTTACTGCCAACTTTGAGGGGGATAGTGTGTGTAATAATTGAGGTGTCATATGTTTTCAGACCCTCATAGCTCCAAGCAATAATGTCTTTGAATTGCTTCAGGCTCTTGATTATCTGTTCTTTTTCTTCTTGTGTGCACACTTTGCCGATGAGAACATTTCTTATTTCCTCTTGCGTCCCAAGGTTGACAGCTTCGTGTTGAGCTCCATCACTTCTTTGGTATTTGATAGCGTTGATTTGATCTTGGTCAAAGATTCTTTCTAACTGGATCATTCCTTTGGGAATGTTATTGGTTTTCAAGTTCATTATGCCTTCTGCATCAAATTCAGTCTCCCCTTGGTCTTCTTCTTCGTCAATGACTTGGGTAAGGAAAACATCTGAATTTGTCAGAAAATCTAGGATATGCCTGTCATCATCAAACACCTGGAAATTTGTGATATTGTCTGGAACTGACGGTGTTGAAGTGATCTCTACTGTAAATTTCTTCACTGCATCCATCTCAAGCGGCTCTAAGGAACTTGCTGATTGAGCTAGGGAATTTGCAATTTTGTTTTGAGAGCGATACACTGATTTGATATTGAAAGCGTCAAAGCTCTCAATGAGGTCCCAGACACGATTTTTGTATCCTCTCAACCTCTTGTCATGGCAAGCGTACTTCTTTCTTACTTGCCTTACTACAATTTCTGAATCACCATAAACATGTAGCACTTTAACCTTCTTGCGAATTGCATGGAGCAATCCGTGGACTAATGACTCATATTCTGTGACGTTGTTGGTACATGGGAACTGTAATCTCATGGCGGCCAGGTAGGTTTCGCCAGATGGACTGATAAGCTCATACCCAGCTCCATTACCTTTCTTGGATTTCGAACCGTTGAACCTCAAGGTCCAAACTTGATCTTGCTCTGGCAATTGATACGGGGTGGGAATTTCTTCGTTCTGGACTTCTGGAGCAAAATGATCTTGAAACTGGTTTACATCTTGAATCTTTTCTCCTCCTGATGAGAGATCTCTTTCTTCATCTGATACTGTCAAACATTCGTCTTCTGAAATTTGGGATGTTCTTGCGCGCACTTGATCTAAGGCCATTTTTCACATGGTGCAAGAAAATTCGGAATGGAAAGCGTTATGTATACGGCACCAATTGGGTAGCAACAGGTCTTGCACAAAGGCATGACTTCCTAATTCTCTTTCTTGTCCCATGCTTCTGAGCACAAATCTTCTAAAATTCTCGAACATGCTTTCACCTTCATCTGGTGATAGCTCTTCGTCACTTTCTGTAGGTACTTCTATTGAATCTGCAGCTTCTGGTGATTCTTTCTGATCATTTGAACATTGTAACATCAAAACTTCTGGTGCCTGTGGAATGTATTGGCCCAAATCTGTTTCACAAAACAAAATTTCATTGTTTTCTCCATTCTCTGTGATCATTAGTCTAAGTCTAGGCGTACTTTCAATTCTGATCTGGTTGGGAATACCCTTCCAAGGCAACCACATGCGAAAAGTCAGTGGCGAAGTAGCCATTCAGTCTGCGAGTCCAGTCTCTTCCTAAAACCATACCGTATCCATCAGGAATATCAACTACAGAAATGTCAATGAACTGTTGAATCCTTGGATCAGTTGATATTTGCATATGGATGTTGTTCAATTCTCCTATGACTGGGACTTCTGTCTTATCTAACTGCGTTACTTTCTTGTTTGTTCTTGTGGGTGTCAAACCCAATCTGCGACAGATGGCTAATGGCATTACATTGCTTGATGCTCCTGAATCAATTAGACAATTGTGTAGGAGTTTGTTGAAAATACGGAGCGAGACGAGGAAAGGAGCTGGTTCATCTTTTCCCTGATAGAATATCACGGGACTTCCTTTTTGCGTGCCGGCTTCTGCTTCCTTAGCTCTAACCCTAGTGTTCTTCTCAATCTGTGGAGTCTCTGTTCCTTTTGCTGGATTCTCTGTCTTGTTTTCTTTTGAACTTAGACACACTTGTTCATGTCTAGCTATATTCTGGCCTGGCATCTCTATGCCTTCTTTTACTTCATACATACCTCGAGCTCCTTTAGAACTCTGATGTCCTTCTTGGGTAGACTGGGATTGTTCATTTTGGACGACATTCACATTGGTTGTGGAACTGGTAGCTTTGTTGACTGAATCTTGCGTTGTGTCCTTCAAGCTGTCAAGGAATGTATTCCTTATCTCTGGAACCTTCATTAGTTCAAACAAAGACATACTCACCTTGATTTTCTTTACTTCTTCCGTAACATATTGACTCAATCTTCTCAATTCATCCTTAGGAGGAGTAGGATTACTAGCATTACTACTAGCAGTATCTCCTTGTCTATATTGTGACGCATCTCTTGGAAGGGGTGGGTTATTGCTTGCATTTGGATGCGGCGGCGTTTGGAAGTTATTTGGAGGAACTGATGATGTCAAAGGCTCTTGATTTTTCCGATAGTAAACCTTTGGTGGATTGTTGCCAGTCTGTTGAAATGCTTGAATTTCTTTTACACCTTCGACCAATATGTTGTTACTCAATGGCGGGAAGTAATAGTTGGCCGTGTCTTCTACATGTCCTTCAGCAACTGTGTATGAGTAGACGGTGGGTGGCGCCTCCACAGGTCCATTAGCTAATGCCGGTGGAAACCTTTGAGTGTGTTGATACTGCTGATATTCTTGAGGTGGGTACTGACTGCTTTCAATTACAAGGGCCTGATCATATCTAGGCGCAGGAACTATTTCATATCCGATTACCGGAGGATTTTCTGAATTTCTCTTCTCACTTTTGAAAATGTCTGCCGCTACTTGAAACTCGTGGCAATGTAACTCGGAGTGCTGATCTGTGTTGTGTAGTCTGCACCACCCTAATAAAGCTGCTTCAGCTAAGAATACCTTATCAGCAGGACGATTGTCGGCAGGCGGGTTGTCTAAAGGTGATGGCACATTTCCATTGTTGGGTCCAGTGTTCCAAGTCTTCCTTTGAAAGCCTGGGTTGTTGTTCCGAAAGCCTTGATTATTTCCCTGGAAATTTTGGTTGTCTCTCTGATAATTATGATTGTCCCTTTGATATCCAGAATGGCCCTGCCCTTGGTAATTTCCTTGAGGCGGCTGATAGTTCTTTTGAAAGTTCTGCATTTGGCTAGTCTGACCTTTTAGGTGGGTGACTTCAGTTGACAGCCTTTTGACTTGTTCGATCAATTCTCTCATTTCATCTTTTTCTTCCTGGGTTCGCGTGGGAGTTGTCACATTTTGGAGATATATTGGCTGTGTCGGTGGCACCTGAGACATGGGCATCCCTGGGTGGAGAACCATTTGATTACTTGGAACTGGATTCATCATGGGTGTCTGGTGGGCCAATGCTCTATTAATATCCTGAATTTGATTCTGCGAAGCTGCATTTCCTAAATAGTGGAGTGGTCCTGGGGCCAAACCTATTCCGAGACCAGTACTGGCCGTGATCGCTGCAGCATATGCTCCTTTCAAATCTGCTGGGAGCGGATTTGTCGACTTCACGAACATAGCAGTAAGACGGTCTAAGGCTTCATAATAAATTGGTAATGCTGCTGCATTGTCCAGCAAATAGGGATCTCTTAGACGGGTGTAAGCCTTGTGGAATCTATTATTGAATGTGCTAATCGGCTCATGTTCCTGCCTTTTGATTTCCAAAAATTGTCTGTACAAATCAGATGGAGCAATGGGTGATCTGAACTTTTCTAGAAAAGCGGTCTTCATTTGTTGCCATGTGCGAATGGAATTAGCTGGCAAATGGATATACCAGTAAGAGGCTTCTTCATCAAACGTGTAAGGAAACAATCTGTAGGCAACATCTTCTTCCTGAATATCTCGGTTTTGGACAAGATCTTCAAACAGCTTAACATGCTCGTCTGCAGTGTGGTTCAAATCACCACTATGGAACTTGGAACAAAAATGTTCCGGATTCTTGGGTAGATCATGGTAAACAGGAAATGTCATAGGCGACGCATCTACTGGACGCCACGCCATTGGAGCGTTCGGTTGATTCGGTTGAACTGGTTGAACTGGTGGGACTAGCTGTGCAGCCACTATAACTTGTTGACGGTCTAGTTGATTGGTACTTGGTGAATTTTGGAAAAGACCAGAAGAATCTTCTTCACTCGGTACTTGTGTACTTGATGACGCTTCTTGCAATGCTTTTCTCTGTCTATTTCTGTGGGGAGATAGCTCAACAAATTCCTTGAAAGAACTGGGGGTGGATCTGGTGACTCTCCGGAACTTCTCTGCTGAAAAAGAACCAATTCGATCCAGTGTATTCTATTTTAAGCTTGTCTAGGCGGTGCAGGATCTGCTGGTGCCGGAGCTGCTTCTTGAGCTTGTTGATTCACTTGTCTGTTGGCTTGTCGAATGTGCTCTCGTTCAAGTGCTTCAAATCTTTCAACAAGAAGATCCTATCGAATGTTGAATTCAATTCGTCGGGCTCTTTCTTCTTCTTCTTCAAGGATGAATCGCATGCGAAACCAATCAGGAGCACTTCTTCTCACTTGCCACGCAAGGCTGAACAATTCAGTGATAATGTCTTCTTGTTCGTCGTGAAAACCCAAATTTGGTTGCAATACTGGCTGGGGATCTTGGTTTGGATTAGGAACGCTGGCTGGGAGTCCCATTCTTCATTCTATTACTCAAACTCGAATTGGAAGATGAACTTGCGGCAAATGATCTTTCTATCTCGTCGAACTTTTCTTTTAGGCAATCTATCTTCTGCCTTATTAGATCTTTCTTGATAGCTTCTTCGAACCTTTTTCCTTTTTCTTCTTCCCTAGCAAGGACGCGACTTGTTTGTCTGAACTCAGGTCGATCTGCCTGCGTCTTCCAAGCTAGTGTGTACAACTGATCGATAATGTCGGTTGGTGGTTGATCAGGTTGCTCGACAGGTACATCAAAAGGAAATTCGTGGGGTAACACCATACTGCATCATGCTCACTTTGAAAATAACTCACTAATGTTTACAAGGCCCTCCTTCTAGCGCCAGAACAATGTTGTGCGCGTGGGAGGAGAGGCCAGCATATACAAGAGTGATGTAGCAAAGATTTCTATTCATGCCCTCCTTCTGGCGCCAGAACAATGTTGTTGTGCGTTTTATGACACAACAAACACCTTAGAACAAAGTGTCACAGACGCTCTATTCTCTCTTGAAAAACTACTACCTATGCTAAGATTGCAAGTGAGTTCATAGGGTAATTCCAATGTTTAAGATGAACGCGGATAGGCTCTGTGGTATGGATGTGATTTGCTGTGGGCACAAGTAAAATTTTGCAAGTTATTCGAAAAAGGAGAGACATAAATGCAGTACCATTTTGGATTTTGGATTTTATAAAAAAAAAGTGAAAAAAGATTTAGGGTTTAGAGACTCTATACTACTCCTAAGAACTCAAGAGAAGACGAAGACTAAGTGAAACCAAATAAACTGTACTCTGTTTCGCCACGTTTAACGACAACTACGCAGAGCAAGTGCAATCTTCTAGGAATGTGCTTGTGATTTTCACGTGATAAATAATTGCCATCAGATCGAACAACAATTATTAAAACAGAAGTTAAGCATCCACAGTAAAGCTCAGTCTAACTTTGCACATTGGGTGAAATCATCCACCCAAAGAAAGTATGAGCTCGGTTCCACTAATCTCCGTTATCAATCAATCATTCTTCTAACATACATTTTAATTCAAATCTACTAAGAGAGAAAGAAAATATGCGACCATGCAACTATTCAACAATCAAGTATTCAAGGCACCTCATGCATTTGAACTTCATTATTAAAGTAGTGTTTTCACAACAATCTCATACAAACTCTCTCTTTATTTCTACAATCTATCTCAAATCTGCTCTAACTCTAACTTCTAAGCCTTATCTGATTCTCTAATTTCTAATCAATTTCTAATGATTATCTAATGAGAATGAGAGAGTGAGGGGGGGGTTTATATAGTTTTTCAAGATTACAAAGAACGGCCGAGATTGATTCAAGATCAATGGCCAAGATTAAATGGAACTAAACCCTAATTAGGGTTTCCAAAACCACAATCAGTTAACTGAAGAGAACACTAGACAACTGGAGTGTCATCCTTATCCACTTGTGCAGCCTCACGTTCGGCGAACCTGGACACTATCAGGTCGACCTCCTCCATAGCAATGTCGGGCAGCACGCTAATGTTGTACTCCAGCAAATCCAAGTTCCCGGCACACTCTGCAAACACATTCGCCCATATTGGCTCTTGCAACAAGAAGGAGCTTCTGATGGCCATGAATTCGAACACTTTGGTGAAGCCTTCCTTCATAATTGGCCCGGTGGTGGAGAAAACTTTCTGTATTTGCTCCTTCAGAATCCTTGACCGCAAGTGCTTCCTTCGGACAATCTCCTTGTCTAGCATATCTGCAGCCATCTCATAGATTTTACTTTGAATTTCTTTTACTTGTTCTTCAATTCTACCACCATCCTGCTTCACCTTTTCGAGGACTCCTTTCCTTGAGATTAAGGCATAGTACCATCCGTTGAAGTCATAAGCTGCTCCAGCCTCGATAACTTTGTCTTCGATCAATCTTTGCTTTGAAATGCCCTTCAGTTCCCGGATGCATGGGATGATCCTGCTCTGAATATCCTCGAGACTGCTCCATGACTCTGCAAGATCTGCAACTCGTGAAAGCATGAAGGAAGCCTGTTCATTTACTTGCGCCAACTTTCTTGCGAACACCAACGCCTCTTTTTTCCTTGCAACCATCCAATCTTTAGCCTCCCTCGCTGTTGTCAACTCTTCTTCAAAATTAGCATCTGGTTCCTGTGAAGCAGTTGGAGGTAAAGGCGCCACTTGTTCACCTTCGTTTAGTGGCTTGGTCAGGTGCTGGATGTAGTCTTTTAGACGTTGAATTTCTTTCTTGTACTCCTTTTTCTTGGCAACTTCTTTTTCTAATCTGGCCTTGATGGTGGCCACGGAATTATCCAAGTCTTCGACTTCCTGCCCTTTTGATGTTGGACCCATGTCGACAGTTGTGATAGCATATTCCTCAGGCGCAATCTCGTCTTGAAACTTGTCGGCCGTAGGCACTGCAATTTGCACCGTGCGATTTCCAGCTTCATCCCTCTGAATGGTTGAGAACTTCTTGGCCTTCTTCCTTGGGGCGGTTTGCTCTAATCTGGCCAGAAAATCTGTGTCATTGTCCTCCTCCGGGACCTCCACTGGCGCTTTTCTTTTCAATCTTTCCCTCAGCCACTCTGGTACTGTTGGCTGTTCAATCATGTCCTCTTGATTTTGGACGTCCTGCATGTCCTGCATTTCATGCTCTTCCTGAATTTCCGGCATACTTTGAATTTCGTGGACTAACGGCATATCATGGATCTCCTGGACGGATGGGTCCTCTTGAATGCCTTTGAGGGCGGAAATCATTCCTTCCTCAAATTCTCCATCCTCGATGTCTGTGTCGTTACCCGATTCCAAAATCTCTGTGCTTGCTGGAGAGGGTTGATCATCATCTTCTATTTGAATTGGCTCTACATTTTCAACTGGAGACGGGATCATGGCATTTTCCAAGGATTCTCTATCTAAGGCAAGCATCTCCTCTATGTTCCGGGAAGTAGCCGACTGGAGGGGTTTAGACTTATGTTTCTTCCGTGAAGGGCCCTCATCTATCTCTTTACCTTTGTCTTGAATTGCAGATTTATCGGCTTCCTTCCTCTTCTTGGAGTTGGCAGCATCTGCTTGTCCACCTGCCTGAGATGCACCGGCGTTCGAAGAACATGACTCGGTGTCTCCCATCAACTCATAAGTAAATGTACGTTTCTCTGCTTTAACACTTCTACTTGCCGATCTATCCACCACTGAGAGTATTTGAAAACAGGGCGCATCAAAGTGGTTAGATCACCCATCTCAGGCTCGAACCATTTTACAGGTGGAAGCGGCTCATTTTCCTTGAAGCCTGGCTGCACATATATCCCGTCATCTTGTAGCTGGTCAGGGATTTTGAAAAGCTCTGTCGCTCTTATCATGCTTAGGGGTAACCTTGACCATAACCTCCTCCTTACATCAAATTCATCGGCTGCGTTGGCCCAAAAGTCCTCTAGGTCAACCCGATGTTTATATCTTTCTCCGTCCACAGTTTTGACGTGATGGAACGGATCGAAGTTGCTTCTGGCTTTGTATGATATAAAAGGATACTGTTGAATCTCCAGTCGAGCAACCTCTGCTGCTTGGGCTGTCGGGCATGACTCCTCCATGTTGCCGATGAAAAAGGGGAAGGTGACGGCAGCTTTCTGCTTAGGTCTTTGGATGTTCTGATATGTTTCTAACTGTCTTAGCACTTCCAACAATACCATCCTGTTAGTCGGATAGACAGGTAGCCTATAAGGATTTCCGGAAAATCCTTGGATTCTGATGTAGGTGAACTTTGGATATTGGATGAACCAGAATCCATACCGACTGATCAGGCTTTTGGCTTCATGCGAGAGTCTTTGGTGTGTTCCGCCTTGAAGAAGCCAAGTGATATACATCAAAAATGCATCGTGAGCTCGCCGGAAGTGGGACTTCTCTTTCAGCTGCAGCTGTGGATAGCAGTCGTAGACTTTGAATTTCCCCTCGCCATTGCGGACCACGCCCTTGCATGTCAAGCCAGGATATTTATAGTATCTTGCCAATGAATATACAACGTATGAGCTCATGTGGAAAACTTTGGTCTGTTCAAAGTTGACCAACTGTTCGTGCAGGCTGTCACTGATCATCCTGGACCAATTAAACATTTTGACTCCAGTGATTATCTCATCAATAAAATAATACATCCATTCTTCAAAAGGAGCACCGTGAGCACTGCCTACTATTCTGTTAAGTAGCAGAACGATATCACCATATTCTTCTTTGAAGTGGGTTCTGATCAACTTTTTCGGCATTTTGCTTGCAGTAGGCTTTGGTTTTAATAACCAATTTTTGTTTATGTTCGATGCACACAGATCCTTCTGACTTTGATAAAGTTTGAATGTATCTTGTTTGCTGTGGTAGGATGTACGGTTGTATACTGGAATGCCAAAAGTCTCCTGGATTGCTGGCTCGGACAAGTAAGCAAGGACTCTCCCGTCAGGAGCTTCAATCTGTCGGTCTTGTGCGTTGTAATGAAGTGCGCATTCTGCCATTAACTCAGGACATTCTTTTGCTGGTGGAAAACCAGCTGCATGGATGATTCCGTTTCGCATCATCCTCATGGCGATTGGTGTTGGCAAGCGTCCGTCAGTTCCATACATTCTCTTTCGGAAATCTTCAAGATCAACATGGCCAAGGTCTGTGTCAAGAACGTGCTCCCACTTGGACTTGATCTTTGATTGAGTTTGGACACCTTTGCTTGCGAACTTCATCCTGAATGCTTCGAAAAGTAGATCTGCAAGAAAAAGGAAGACAGAGATAATAAGAATTCGACATTAAAATCAGTTTGAACAAACATTCCAGCTGGTAATCAAATTAGATTTCGTGAAAAATAACAAGCTGGAAAAATAAATAAATGGTGAAGCTTCATGTTAACATGAAATGGACAAACAAATCTGCCTTGTGACTTCTTGGAGACGTGATCACGATTGCAATGCAAGCTGATAACAGATTATTTCCTTCACTTTGCTGCAAATTTCTTCAACCTTTTGCCTTAAACACTTTTCCTCTCACAACTTTTCTTCTCAAAATCGAGTGATCACACAAATGAAAAACGAAATCACTTATAGAAGTGAGAGGGTCGATCATTTTAGCATATTTGCAAAGTTTCCTTTGAATCAAGTTCGAACTCATTCTTGCACTTTGTTTCTGAATGGCAAGTTCTATCTTTAACAACTTCGTCCGGGAAAGTTTCTAATTTTATTCACAGTCCAACAAGACTCTTTTTCTCTCTTTCCATTTTCGAAATTTTCATGACTTATCCCTTTTTGGTGTTGGAAATAAAATATTAAAATAATTAAAATAATTATTTTATGTGTACATTCCAACCCGTTCGTTTTGTTGGCAATTTATTTTTTGATTTTTTCGAAAATTTCTTTGCCAATGCCTTAGGCGTTTTTTCATTTTTCCAATTTTTCTTGCCATAATCTTCAACATTCAACTCGGTATGTCCATGATTTTTTTGATCGTTTTCCAAAAATATTTGGCCATGTCCAATTTTATTTGGCCATAAAATATTTCTTGTCTGACATTTTTCTAGTCACGTCCAACTTTTTCTTAGCCATGTCCAAAGATTTTCTAGCCATGACTTGTCTTTTGTCCCAAAATTCTTTCGCCATGTCCGGTATTTTTCCATCCACAACTCGATTTTTCACAAATTTTCCTTGACAAATCCAATTTTATTTTGTCCATTTGCTCAATTTTTCTAGCCATGGCGAAGATTTTTCTTCATATTTTCTTGGGCGAATCTTCAAGTGCCATGTATATTTTCATTTTTCAGAGGTTTGTACTTAGGAAAATTTCAATTTTATAATCCCAATACATGGCGGACTTTGGCATTTTCTTTGCCATTCGTGCCTTAGCCATTTTTTCTTTCCTTTCATCTTAGGCGGACTTCTCACATTTTGTAGCCACTTTACCTCTTTGCTAGGGCGGACTTTGTTGGTTTTTTGGCCATTTTAACTTTGCTTAGGGCGGACCTTCCTTCTTTGTTTGCCATCTAACTCTTTGCTTTAGGCATTTTCTTCTTCCCTAAGGCGGACTTTAGCTTGTCTCTGGCCACTTTAACTTGTCTTTGTCCATGCCTTAGCCAATTTTATCTCATTTTTGCCTTGGGCAGACTTCATACTCTTTCTTGCCATTTTGGAGGGCGGACTTTGCTTAAGAGTTGGCCATACACATGGCGGACTTCATAGTTTTTATTGCCACTTGACCTTTTGACTAGGGCGGACTTTATCAAATCCTTGGCCATTGTCCAAAACTTAAGGCGGACTTCCCTGTTTTTATTGCCATTAGACAGTTATCTTGAGGGCGGACTTCAGCTTGGACCTGACCATTGCCAGATTTTCTTAGACATTTCCTTCATTCTTCATGGGCGGACTTGCTCCATCTGTTTGCCATTAGACCTTTGTCATGGGCGGACTTCAACCTTTTGCTCACCATTGGACAGATTTTTATGCCATTTCCAAGGGCGGACTTGCTTGATTTTGTTGCCATTGCTCAGATTTCAAAGCGGACTTCAGCTAGTGGCTGACCATGGCTGGGGCGGACTTGACAGATTTTATTGCCATTGCCCAGATTTTCAGACCATTGATCAAAATTTTTTTTTATGCCATTGACATTTTGGCTGAAGGTTCTTACTATTCATTCTGTACTTAGGCGAATTTATTAGTTTTCTCCATGACTGTGCTCAGATTTTCCATGAACTGTTCAGATTTCTTCACAATTTTCCAGATTTTCTTGACGAATTTCATGAACTTCTTGCAGATTTCTTCATGAATGTTCAGATTTCTTGACGAATTTCATCAAATCTCCAACCATTTTAGTGCTTTTACCAGATTTCTCTGTGATTTTCCAGAATTTCTCACCATTTTGAACGAATTTTCCAGATTTTTGAACCTTTTTTTGTGATTTTCCAGATTTTTGACCAAAATTTCAAAAAACTTCGAATCGATTTTCTGAGAGTTTCGTTGCTCGTTTCGAACTTCTAAGTGCGTTTTCGAAACTCGTGGCCCTTCTAAAAATAGAAACTTTCTAAAAATAGAAATTTTCCAAAAATAGCAACTTTCCAAAAATAGACCCTAAAAAATAGGGATCCCAGAATTGCCCAAAAGTGCCCAAAAAGTAGGTCCTAAAAAATAGGGGCTCGGGGTGAGAAACCCTAAAAATTTGGAAGTGTCAGAATCGACCGAAACGACAGTCGATCTTCGTCTCCCAGGTCCTCTAAGCGTGATGGTGACGTTTATTCAGTGATCTAGGCTAAAACTGACTGACTTGATTCGGGTGACCATTCAAAATTAAGACTCATTGCAAAAAGACTGGTGATAAGCAGTTGCGACGCCAAGACAAAACCAAAAAGCGAAAAAAAAACGAAGGGTCCCCATTTGCAATGGGGCGATGTGTGAAAAGGTCACCTTAGTCTCTTTAATGCCATTGTCACTTGTGACAGTCATGAGTTTCTTTCACCCATGACTATGAAACCTCATTTTAAGAAAAACTTTTAACAATGCATTTATTATCATGAATAAGAACTATCATAAAGACTTTAGATAAACTGCATTTTGAAGACTCAAATTGTGCTTAGATTTGGAGTGACAGTCACTAGCTGGCATCTAGCTACTGTCCTTTGTTTGTGTATTATTCTATCATATCTTGACTTGTCATTATATTCTGTATTGGATGCTTTGAAGACTGACCTTCTTCTAGCCATTATTATGATAAAACTTTCCAGCTTTTCACAAGATAATGATAGGCTAAAAATGCAACTTCTCTAGCAAATCAACTCACCACTGGAACTTTTGATCATGATTGTGCCCTTATGGCTTCATGCTCTCCATTTGGTTGATTTCAACATCATTCCTATCCTCCTTTGTCATGAAGAGCATAGCTGTTACTAGAAACTCATACCCTTATGTTGCTGACTATGAGGAATAACTCGGGGAGTTATTTGCTGTTATCATCTATTGGTCATTTTAATAACTTCTACCCCCTTGATCAGGCCTTCTACTGTTCACTGTAACCATCATGGCACAAAACTACTACTTTTCCTTTATAGGTTGTGCATGTACTAGTAAGAGTTTCAACATGTATCTCCTTAACATAAATGAATCTGTCAACAATAGATTCATCCCATATTCTTTGTTTACGTTGTCTTAAGCCTGTGGGAAAACCTGTGCATCCCTAAAACTTCCACTTCATTCAACTGATACTTGATCAACCTTCCAAGGGTAGTGTAGTGAAGATTTAACAATAGTGATCTTCTTTTCTACTTATTATTCTTTGGATCATTAACAATTGATAGCATTGTCCTTTCTATGAAACAATTTCTTTTGAATTTTAGTAAAGTTCCCTTCCATTCTTCTCAATGAGTTGTGATACTTCAATAAAATTTTCTCGTGTCATATGTATAGATCTAGTTCACCTGAAAAATTCCATTGAGAATTGTGACTCAAGCTTAGTTAGAGAATCACAATGGCCTAAGCTACTCATGGCTCGCAAGAAGTGAAAGTAGGTTACCAATAATCGAGTACTGGCAAACACTCTCCAGAATTCCCCATTGAAGTCCCTAGAAACGTAACTTCAAGGAGGTTACATTCAGTTGTATTCATCCTTGCAGTAGAAATGAAGAATATTTTCCTTTGCCAATTTGACAGTGGTGGTCCTCTTGTTGAACTGATGACGCATTATGTACTTTATAATATTAGTAATGATCGTTATGGAACACTACTACCACTGCTATGTGCTTCATAGATGGTTTCTTCATTTTGATTTTCAATCATTTTAATAAAAATTAAACCATATGATGATTGAGGCACTCCAGCTACTTCATACACCATTGAACCCATCTTAGAACACTCAACAGATGCTGCAACAGTTACAAGTAAAATTCTCTATACCTTCCTTTGGGAAAAAGTGATCCTTATGAAGGCTGCACTGATTTAGTAGAACTAATGATACTGCTTAATAATTGTGTGCTTCTTTCACTTGTTCAAATAACACCCCATTGAATATTTGAAATGTTTTAAAAAGGATTTCTACTTGTGCTTTCAACCTAACTCTTTATATAATCCCCTGTGACTGTCTTTGCATACCCAACTATCTTTTTGATTGTCCATGCATGGATTGTCCTCCTTTTGATAATCACCAAGCTGTCCTTATCTTTTGCACGGTTAGGACCTTGAACTTGGTGACCTGTGACTATTAGATCTCCCTCTTTGATGTAGTTTTCCTTTCAATACTTGCATTTTCTATCCTTATAAGCTTGTAAAAATTTCATAAACTCGTTACTCTTGTTTTAAACCTACCCAGGACTATGCCAAACCCTTCAAAGTCTTGCTACTATTAGGTCCATTATTTCATCATTTTTATTGCCATCTTGGACTATCAAAATCTGCACTCTTATAAGCCCTAGTACACTATGCATCCAACACTAACTATGAAAACTAAAGCTACTAACAAGAGGTGTTCGAAATTATTTAGACAATAGCTAAGAAAGATTTCAAGAAAATGTGCTAACAAAACTCTTTCTTCAGACTCAACTAGTGGGATAGGGATGCAAGAAATGAAGCCAAAACTCACGAAAGCATATACAGCTGAAACAATATAAAACCCTACCTTCAGGAGGCCCTTGGAACACTTGGAAAAAATGAATGAGTTGTTTGAATAACCGATTCACAAGCATCTGCAACATGATATACACCTTATCCTCCATCTGCAACGTGCCATTCTCCTTCTTAGTCCATGCAACGTGGGTGTATTCTTCATAGACTTCTCCAACAACTGAACTATAAATCCTAAATTTCTACTACGTGGGTCTTCACGAGAGCGAACAAAAATTTCCCTTTACACTTAGCGCCAAAGACTTGATGTTTCATTTATTTTTCCATTTTTCCTAATTGTGTCCTTTTCAATTTTCTGTTACATGCATAAACTTAGTCAATTTGGACTACTTTTATCTTTTTGCAAATTTCCATTACAAGCTCCTTTTTACCCCTTTACATTTATTTAAGCTTATTTTTATTTTGACCCAAAGGAAAAAAATAAGCTAACACTTTTGGTGACCTTTGATGGGTGTTTTCCTGCTAAACATGGTGACCAACTATCTTATATAGTCTATTGGGCATAGGAGTCATGAGAGAGCTTTAGAAAACATTAAAAATAAGATCTTCATACCCTACTGTAGCACTTCAAAAACAACACTTGACACTTCTAAAGCAACCCAAACCACCTAAG
>VDFB02129006.1:0-14300 GCA_007258455.2 Sequoia sempervirens
TATAATATATATTTATATATATATATATATATATTATATATCCATTTCCCAATTTTCAAACAAATTGGGAAAATTTTCTATAGAAACCCACAATGGAAGAGATTCTTTTAACCACAATTTCATGTGCACAATTTTTTTGAAGGTTTTCAACTTCAAACAGAGATATTTCAAGATCTTTTTGTGTTCCTTTTTTATTTTCTATTGTTAGATTCTTTCCTTGTTTTCTTTTCCATTTCATTCCTATTGCAAGAATCTATCTTTGTTTTCTCTTCTTCCATGATTTCAAAGAGGTTTTCAGATTTGTTTTCTAAACTTGCATTCAAATTGAAACCAAAATCTGAAAACTTCAAAACTTCAAAACCAGAATAAAACCTGTGATCATGAACTTAAAGAACAAATTGATGTTGAGTTCCTCTGCAGATTCCACTCCTCCACCATTTCATCCCAAGATCTCTACCTTCAAACCAAGATTGAAACCAAAAACCAAAAACCCTCTTTTCTTTTTGCAACCAAATCTCTCCATCCAAAAAAAAACAAGAAGTGAAAATAAAACCCAAATGAAATATATTATCTCCCCCAAACTCAAATTCAAATTCAAAATGAAATTCCATGGCTTCTCCAAATCCACCCCAAATTGAGTCAACTCTCTAAAAATATCTTTTCCACCCAAAGTTATTGCATTTTTGAAGATATTTGAATTTTAAATAACTTAGAGCAAAATTACAATTTCCAAATAGAATTTACTACATTTAAAATTTTCTTTTCAAACAAAGGAATTTAAACTTTTAAAATCTTTCTTTCCAAA
This sequence comes from Sequoia sempervirens, assembly GCA_007258455.2. Lineage (NCBI taxonomy): Eukaryota > Viridiplantae > Streptophyta > Pinopsida > Cupressales > Cupressaceae > Sequoia > Sequoia sempervirens. Next base: position 806 of record VDFB02129006.1, read on the forward strand.
AATAAACTAACACTTTTAATTTAAAAATAAAATAAAAATAACTTAATCAATTCAACACAATTAATTTAATTAATCAATAAAATAAATCTAATCCGAGATTAAATTATTTTAATAATTAAATAAATAACATTTTTAACAATACAACCAGATTTATTTAAACAACTTAACTACAACAACCATTTATTTACTTTTATATCATGAATTTAAATAAAAACCAAGGTGAAAGGGACAACATATAACAACTACACTCTACTACGACCCGACGACACACCATGACCAGGGGGATGACTTGGCACAAAAAACCTAGCTACTATCTCCCAATCAATTACCGTTGGTAAATGGACATGCTCAGACCTGTGAAACCAGGTGGAGTCGATGTCCTATACCTACAATCCTGCAAACAAAACGAGTGTCAAACATGCATATAACATAGAAGACACACCGTGAAGGGGAAATCGCGGAATCATAGGCACTCACATGCGAGTGATGTAATCATGTCCCCTTCACCAATACAATATTACTAACTAACGAATCTAACATCAATAATATAATCAAACGCATAAAGCATCGTTAATTTCAAATATCTGCTAAGCTAATCCAAAGCATGCCTTAATGATAACGTCGGAGAAAAATGCCATCACATCAAAATAAAAAAATCACATCGCTTAAGAGTCAGTGATCAAATAGCAACCAAGCACCTTAATTCAAGTGTTAATAGAAACAAGGCATAACATAGAAAAAACATTGTCTGATCAATAGAGCACAAAATGGAGGGGTGTTACACTACCAATTCCACCTCCTTCATTAATGCATATGACAACTAATGTCAATATTCATGTGGAATATTAATTAAAAAATACTTTCCAATTGCACACTAGTCATACAAGGATGGTAAGTTAAATGGAGCCTTAATTCTATCATTATCCCACTTGAAATTATACATTACAAATACATTCATAGGAAATACAAATACAATTAAGTACAAGAATCAAGGCCCATGGCATTCCTACACCAAAATAACTTATTTAAATATTCATTGGCTTTGTAAGCAAGTCTACAAAATTATCTAGAGTTTCAATTCTCTCTAACAATACCTTATCATTCTTTACCATTTCTTGCAAAAAATAACATTGAACATCAACATGCTTATTATCAGATGGGATTCTTGGCCAAAAAAATAACACTCTGACTGTCACATCTAATTCTAACAATCTTACAAACAAAACCAATACATATACAAAGTATATGTAACCAAATTACCTTATTATAGGCACATTTAACAACCATATATTATGCTTCAATGGTTAAAAAAAACTATGGTCTACCTTTTACTCATCCAACTTATTGCACCTCCAAATAGAGAAAACACAACCACTAGTGCACCTTTGATTATTTGAATCACATTCTACATCATTAAATCCTTTTATGTCTAATGTATTGTCCACATCATTACTACCACATGTGATAAAAAAAATAGTAATTTTAAGTTCCACACAAACATCTAACTACCATCTTAACAAAATGATAGTATTCTCTGCTAGGGTTAGACATAAACCTACTCAAAACTCCCACTTCTTGGACAATATCTAGTTAAGTGTAAACCATTGCATACATCAAATTATCAACAACAATAACAAAAGACATGTTAGACATCTCATCAAAATCATCATATAATTTAGGAAACATGTCTAAATTAAGCTTAATACCAATAGGAAATGGAATACTCACTAGTTTACAATCATTCATACTAAATATCACAAAATGGTATCCATATACTTACTCTAACTCAGCTAAATCTTTTTGCGTACTCAATCCTTGTTGTTCTCCATCCTAAGAATATTCTTTAAAACCCCAAATTTCTTCATGTCAAATATAAATTATAAATTTGAGTTTGGAGCTCCTTGATCATCACCTTTTTCTTACCAATAAACAACATATCATCGATATACAAGACAAAGATTATAATCTGATCATTAATAATCTTAACATAAACACAATAATCTTCCTCATTCCTAAAAATACCTAAAATCAATGTAAATGCATTGAAATTTTGGTATGACATCCTGAACAAATATTTTAGGGCATATAATGACCATTTCATCTTACAAACCAAATGTTCCTTCCCTTTCACAATAAAATTATTGGGTTGTGGCATATAAATCTCCAACTCAAGATCCTCATAAAATAATATAATTTTAACATCCATTTGCTCAATCTCATTTAATCACAAGCTATAACAATAGATAAAATAAATCTAATAAAAGATAAATTAGCATTAGGAGATAAAAAATTACCCAAATCAACTCCCTCTTTCTTGGCCACTAGTATGACCTTGTACCAATCTAACCAACCATATACACTAAATTTATTTTTGTACACTCACTTGCAACATATATGATTTCTTTCCTTAGATAAAGTAACAAGATCCCAAGTGTCACAACTTGCCAATGTTATATCCTCCTATATGATCTACATCTAAGGATCATTAGATCCTTCAAAGAGAGATTATTGAAGGGTCTAGGTTCATTGCCAATACTCAATGTTCAAATAAAATGCAAAATAGAAATTTGGTGGGATATGGAGGCCTATCAAATATATTTCATTATCTTGTGGATCTCCTTGAGGCAGGCTTAATGGGCTTAGACTATTCTTCTATATGCTCATCCAAAAAATCATCATCCAAACTTTTATCCAAGTACTCTTCTTCTTCTACATCCTTTGATCCATCTAATTGTTCATCCACATGTGTATCTTCCTACTTTTGTATTTTTGATTTCTAGTGCACTATTTTGTTCTTTCTTTTTCTTTTGGTTTTTCTTTACTTGAATAATCTCTAAAATCCCTAAAAATCACTTGTGTAGATTTTTTTTTTCTAGATTAGAGGATTCCAAATCTTATAACCTTTAACATTATCATTGTAACCAATGAAGATACATTTTTGAGATTTTGGATCTAATTTAAATCACTTTTCCCAAGGAACACAAACATAATTAGGTCACAAATAAATATCCTTAAATGTGAAAAAACTAAATGCTTCTTACATATCCATATTTCATAATGAGTTTTATCAACAAGAGCTAAACAAGGAGATTGACTAATCAAATAACAAGCGATACTTACAATCTCTACCCAAAAGTTTTGATCTAGTTGCATACTAGTTAGCATACGTTTATCTCTTTCCATTAAGGTTTGGTTCATTCTTTTTGCTACCCCATTATGTTGAGGAGTGTAAGGTGTAGTCTTCTATCAAACAAAGGTGTGTTAGCATTGAATAGCTCAAATGAAATTTTTTGGTTGGAAAATGTGCTCTATTTTATGGTAAATGTATCTTGTGTTTATCTTCCTCTTTGACCAAATTTTTATTAAAACCTAAGGAGCCATCAACATGGAGAACATGTTATAATTGGCTACCATTTGCAATATTTGATCCATTGATGGCAATAACTAATGATCCTTGAGTGATGCTTTGTTTAGGTCCTTAGTCCACATATATCTAAATTTTTTGTACTCTTATTTTTGAAAGGTACCTTGTTAGATACCAAAGTTAAATGCTTAATTGGGTAGATGATATTAGACTTTACCAACTTGGTGAGCTCCTACTTCGTGTTGGTTCAATATTTGGAAGCATTGGCCTCTACTTCTATCTCATGTTCGATCTTTACCCTCAACTTAATTATGTTGCATAGCCCTTTTTGTATAATCCTAGGCTATGATATATTAAAAATATAATTGCTTAATTTAACATCATTCTCAAATGTAAAGTTAGCAGGTTTCCTTAACTCATATATAGCCATATGATGACCGAGTTTTAATATAAATAAGAAAAGTGCATAGAAATAAGAGAAATTAATGGCCAACCTTGAAATTTTTGGCAAAATGCATGTGTTACGAAAAACTTGACAAGTATGTGTTTTAATGTGTACATATTTTTAATGCCTTGAATTTTTTTTTTTTTAAATTTTTATGATTCCATCCAATTAGGCTTGGATTTCCATGTCTAAGGGTTTGACATTTCTCGTGGCTCCCAAATTCTTGTTTTTAATATAAAGTAATTCAAATTCAATCTTCAACTTCATATGATTTACATGCTTTATAATAATTTTGTATAAAACCACTACCAAAATGAAGAGCTACTTCTTAGCTTTGTAGCTATAATTTTTTAAGATTATGAATAAGTTAAGGTTTTTTTTTAAGAGTGTTTTCATATTGCTCCAATATATATTATTGATTTTTTTATAAATTTTCACTCGCTTGTCCAAAATTAAAAAATATATATATGATTGTTGTACACTTCATTCTATACACATTATTTTTTTTATTATTATTTTTTGATTATTTTTGTGCAAGTTATTTGACACACATGTTGAATGATGTAATTCTCATAATACATCTACTTCAAAAAATCACAAAAATGAAATAAATAAAAACTATTAAAAAAATACAACTTTTAGTACTCGCTCTTGGCTATAATTCCACTAATTATTTAAAAAAAATACCTAATGTAAAAAAATAGGGGCGCACACTAGACACTATGTCATATTTGGTGATAACAATACAAACACTTTTGTGTGCACTCAACATTTCACCTCCTTAATTTTGACCATTTAAAAAATATTTAGTAGTTTATAAACTAGATCAAGTACTACTATTCTTCTTATCATATCTTATAATTTTGAGTGTATACATCTCAAATTACCATCCAAGTTGAGTGTTAAATGTATGAAAAATGATAGGACTTGGTATATTACATGAAAATTTAGTACTTTTGGTATCAAGTACATAGGTACAAAATGTGTTATTGCTCCCTACATAGTGATAATCTAATCATCATTATGTTATGAACAAAGATGATGTGCAATATCTTACCCCTTACCCCACATCATTAGATTGTTCAACAATTAGTAATATAATAGAAAGAGTAAACCTTACCTTCTAGAATTGAAAATACAAGATAAATATATATCTTTTAGCACTAAAATGAAAATACCCAACTAGAGAAATACACTACTTTTCCTAGAAAGTAAAATCCAATCATCTATCAACCTTATAATCCTTAAGATATGATTATAATAATCCAACATGATATCATCACACTATTAACACCCCCAAAACATAAGGGAATTACCATATAATTTCATAAGAAAATCATTAAAGATCATGATTACATTAAACCAAACATATATATCACAATCCATTAAGGACACTAAGTGCCTATCAATGAAAACAACCTTTGTGTTGCCTTACTCCAAACCAAATATTTCCAACCTAAAAACCCATTAAGAATTAAACAAAAGAACATACTAGGGATTTTTGGTTTGTTACTAAAATATACCACTCCAAAAATATTAAAATTCTATTATAATATATATATAGGAGTGGGCCAAACAGTCAAAGCTGTTGGAAAATATGAATGATGGTCGGCTCGATTCTCCCAAATTGACGCCCTTCATCAGATGGAGGTTATAATAGTATGTGTTAGGACTTCACTTGCAGATCCCATCAGATATTGATTCCTTTGTTTAAAAAAACAAAAACTTACAACAAAAATTTATAGCGAGATTAGAAAGAAAACAAGAAATTGGGTTCACTGTCACATGTCAAAGATATCAAGCAGAGAGATTATCATAAGTGAATAATACACCTTGCCAATTGCACCTGGAAACGAGATTTTGAATTAATATAGGGGAGAGGGGCCCATAGTGGATCGGGGTCCAATAGTGGGGATAGAAGTAGTCCTCAGTGGGCTCCATAGGGGGCACCTTAATATTCAATTGTAAAACACTTTTTATCCATAAAGTACACAAATTGACAAATCATGTGATGCCACATTAGTGCACCAATAAAACATGACTTAGTGCACCACTATCAGTCTCACTTTTTTTGGGGCCTTTTTAAATACCTCAACAAAAAGCATGCTCATGTGGCATCATATTTGATGATGTGGCCCTAAAACAAAATATATAAGCATGTGAGTTGCCAAATAAATTGCTATACAAAATTGAGAATGATTTGAAATTTCCACGTAAGTTTTAAAAAAAGCGAAGTTAGGGTGTTCCAATATAGACCCCTCTCCCCTAGTTAAAGAAGTTTTGAATTGGATTTTAAGCTAACTTATGGAAGTAAGTTTGAGCACATTAAAAAAATTAGTTTAAAATTTTCTCATTTAGTACGCAATGCTTACAAATTTAATGTCCTACAAACTCTCAGTCAACAAATCGTTGAGCACCAGTCATCTTAAGTTTTTTTCGTTTTACAATTCTCTCGTTGCACATTTTGTTCTTACAAACTTTGTACTGTACTTGATTGAATTATGGTGACAATGTGAAACACTTTGTTTACCTCCATGCATTTTCTGGAGTATTCGTAGACATATTATTTGGCAGAAGATCTTAAACAGTTGGCATTTGTTTTATTATTTAAACCATCCCAAGTTCCAAATTATTGTTAAAATACAGCTGTAGACAACTCAACATTAGATAGGATGTACAAATTGAACGTATCTAAAAAACCAAGAGATAAAGCCGCCATGATCATAGGCTCCAAACTTTAATCTGTTTGAGTGCTATCTACCAGTAGAACCAATTTAGATTCGATTCTACAACCTTTTGTATGAACGTTGGATTGCGACATGTCTCAGAAGGATTGGAAACAATTTTGGAGTTACTATAGAAATCGATGAGGAGATCTTGGATAGTAACTCCTTCCTATGCACCATAATTCACATAGAAATATATTCATGCGAGAGTGAAAGAGATCTTCATTAATAATTTGACCAATAAATGGTGTCAAATTATAGACATTGAATATGAAATTTTTTATTGCCTTTCATGCAATTGGGAAATGGACTGTCCAAAGAAAGATCCTCAAAAATCTGAAAAACATTAGGTTGACAAAATAAGGGATGATAAAATAAAATAAAATCTACAACCTATTACAAATTGTAATCCAAAATCCATTGGTCCATTTGTCTTGACGATCATTCTTTTCACCTATATTTCTATGGAAAATTAATAGAAAATATGGATTCTGTTTAGTCAAAATCAAAATATGATGAAGTAGATGAATTTGGCTCAATGGATATCCAAAGGAATATATAATCGGTCTATTAGATCAAAAAAGTGTAAATTAGCATGGAAAAAAGTGAAGAAGGAAAACTAACAAGCATAAACAAGATGAAATAAGTTAATAAAAGGCTAGTCCTCAATAAACAACTACTTGCTAATATCTAAGGGAGGCCCCTCCCTCGACAAACAATGAAGATCATAAAATGGAATCTCTAACAAAAGGTATGTGGTCAAACGTCACTTGATCGCAAGTAATTAGATATAATTCTCCTTCAAGAAATAAAAGTAAATGATGTGTTGGGACTCGATTTCTTGTTGTCCTTTTTTCTTGAGTCCCTTACTTTTGTGAGCTCATGAAGGCTTATCCTTCATCAATAACCAATTTGAAAAATTTCCATAAGGGTTATCTTTTGTAATGTGTTTTTTGTTGTATGTTCTCTTCTTCTATTAATTGAATAATTGATATTATTTGATTAATTCATCAAAATTCATCAAATTTCCCTTTTTTCACATTAATTAAATAATTTTGAATTATTTAATTAAATTCAATTTTTATCTTCCCACTTTTATTAAATAATTTCAATTATTTAATTAAATTCTAATTTTCCTCTCATCTCATAATTAAATTATTATTTTTAATTATTTAGTTACTAATTTTCTTCCAACTTGCACAAAGCATATTCTATATTTAAAAAGGGATTATTCTTTTTTCAAAATATCTTCCCTCCAAAATATCTCAAACTAATTTCCTTGAAATAAGGGGATATTTTGAGTTAACTAAAACTCTCATTAATTCTCCACCCTTGATTTCCTTGATCTAGTTTGAACCATTGATCTTCATCTTGAATCTCCATCGTTAATCAAATATCTACATTTCTATAAAAGAAGCCTTCACCTTCATCAAATCATTCATAATTCTCATGAGAAATTGATATTCTTTTTGAGAGAACTTTTGAGTATTTGAGCATCATAATTGTTATTCAAGATCATCATCAAAGTTTTTACATGGGTTATGCGTAATATGAGCAATCCACATCCTAAATTGGTATAATTCCACACAATGGAATAATAGGTTTGCTTGTTCTTTGAGTTAATTGATCTTACTTTGAATTAATTTCTTGATTTTAGGTTAATTCATTGATTTAATTGTATTCTATTTCATTGAGTATGGGTTTAATTGATCTTTCCTTTGTAGGTCTTGGATATTTATAACTCTAATTGTGTTAATTGAATTTCTAATCAATTTCCCATTATTCCCTTATGATATTCTGGCATGCTCGGTGGGACTCACATCCTAATCCGACATTTCTTGAAGTTTTTGATAACTTACAGGTTATAGTGACATTTCTATGGTAGATCAACACTTTTGTTTTTTGTGCAACGATGTTTTTGTCATGCATTGACGCTATTGATCTGTACAACACTTCTGTTATACATCGACACTTATGTTTTGACACTTTTATGTTTTTCTATCACTGCAGGTTACATCAATGCTTATGTGGTTTACAACAACGCTTCTGTTATGACTCGACACTTCTATGAAATTACATTGACACTTTTGTGGTAAATCGATGCTTCTATTTTACTTACAATGACATGTATTTTTTCTTTTCAAAAGTTTATCTATTTCTGTACTTTCAAATTTTTCTAACCCTAACATTTTGTGAAGTTTTCTTGGAACTAACGCACTTGTGCAACTTGCGGAAAATGTTGAGAGAAGGAAAACAAATCAAATAACTAACAATTATTCTTGTAGGGTTTTGTACAAATTTCACATTTCAATTTGGGCTTTAAAATTGAACAATACAAATTTCACATTTCAATTTGGGCTTTAAAATTGAACAATACAAATTTCACATTTCAATTTGGGCTTTAAAATTGAACAATATAAATTTTACATTTCAATTTAGGTTTTTAAATTGAACAATACAAATTTCACATTTCAAATTGGGATTTTAAAATTGAATAATACAAATTTCACATTTCAATTTGGGCTTTTAAAATTGAACAATACAAATTTCACATTTCAATTTGGGCTTAAAAATTGAACAATACAACTTTCACATTTGAATTTGTGTATTAAAAAGAACTTGTTTGTCGTGTTTGGTAGGCTAGTGGTGTGTATGCTCTCTCCTTGTGCTATGTGCGATCTCGAAGATAAAAAAACACCATTAGTTTGCAATTTGTTTGTATGCCTGAGGAATGATTTGTTGTGCATGCTCTTCCCTTGCGACTCTTGAGAACGATCTTGGGAATTAGAAACAACATCATATCCATTTAATTTAGTAAGAGGTATGCTTGGGAATTTCACCACCTCAAGGTTGACCTGAACCATATTTTTGAGTGGGGTATATAAAGGGGGGGAACGAAAGTTGTACCCCAAGGTGTGACCAACATATTATAAGCCAAGCCTCACGACCCTTAGTTCGTCGAGATGTGTATAGGCGAGGAGGAGAGGGGAGACCCCCCTCGACTTAGGCATCCTTGAATATGGGTTCATTGTTCATCGATCCCCCACTACGAACCTTGTTTATTAGTAGCCTTTAAAACCATCAGTCGTTAGCTTATTGTGGTGCAACGTACAGTATCATGCATGAAGTTACTCACCATGTACTTTCCCTTACCGAGGGGATCGCTATTCCTTGCTAGGACCTTATCCTTTCAAGGTGAGGGGTGTCAAGGTGGTACATGACCTTGGCATACCCTAGTTACCCATTCATTGGAAGGTATTATGCTCCGATGGGTGGGCCCACTTTGAGTTGAAACACCTTTTTTGCTATTAGATAGGTTGTGTATCTGTGGCATGTATTCATTATTCAATATCCATGTTACCAAATAGCGGGTTCTTATGAAAGAAGGCTTGCAAAATCATCCTTATTACCTTAGAGTTAGTTTTGATATTTTGTTTACTATTTGCATCACTTTCCAAACAAGACAATTTCAAAATGACATAATTGTTTTTTCCAATTTACTCAAAACCCCAAGAAACATTTTAGGTTTAGTCCCAAAAATTTGCTTCTGCTAAGCATAGTCACACTTTTGCACAACCCAACATTTTTTATTTACATCTCGATGCTTTTGACAGAAGTGAATTGACACTTTTGAACATATTACTACTTTTGAACTATTTGTTGCTTTTGTTTTGAAACCTTCTCTTTGTCATCTAAAATCTTGCATAGTCATGTTTTTGTGTAAACCCCCAATTTTGATTATCACATCATGTTGCTTTTGCAAAACATCAATTCTTTTGAAAAATTTAGCCACTTTTATTAAAAGGTAGAGCACCACTTTTATAATCCTAAGACACTTTTGACTATTAAACTTGATCTTTCAGAATCTTCAAATTTCTGATTTATGAAATTATCTAGTTGGTTGATATGGAATCAAAGGCCTCTAGAAACATGGACCTTATAGTCCCAATTAATCATTTTCATATCCCATCACTCATATATTTTCATCTTGGATTTCTAGGATACATAGTCATAGCTTTGGATGAAAAACATCAATTTCATCAGCAACGTTCGTCAACACATCCTCATATCAGCCAAATCACTTTGATAGATCTCTTATCATCATTTATCCCTATCTTGTGAATTTTCTAGCTTAGTGGAACTGTCTCCCCTCTGGGTTTTGCAAATTTACCATCATCACTTTTTCTTTTGCTCAACAATCTAGTCCAAGTAAAAAACATCATCCAATCCTTATCAATATCGTAACTATGACTCTTATAGTGTTTTCACATCCAATCACATATCAACATCATCTTTTGGTCTAAATCTAATCAACATATCACTTGAATCCATTTTTGAAATCAATTCTCCCATCATATTATCAACATCTCATACTCCATAAGGTCATTCAAAATTTTACGCCTCTTATGAGATCCCAATACAAAAAAATCATGGAAGCAAATGCTAGCAGCTCTAACATCACTCATCTACAAGTACTACCAAACCATAATGGGGAAGGCCTTCTAATGTTAATTCTACCGTATATCAAACCCCACAACCATAACAAAAATAATCACCTCCATATAAAAGAAGTCACCATAGAGGACACAGCCAACAAATATAAGCCATTCAAAGAATTTATTGAAGAAAGAATCATTGAAATACAACAAGATCCCTGAATGGCTAGAGAGCTTGATCCACTTATTACCTCAAACCCAAACACCTACTTTCTTAGACTTGCACAAAATGGTGCCAAGTTACCTGCATATTTTAATGTTGAAACACTTAGAGAACAAGCCCTTAACTATGTTGTGACACCTAACACAATGTAAGAAAGCACATCAATATTCTAACATGTTATTGAACCTATATGACAACCACCAATACCCACTATCTTCACTCAACCAACTATACCAACATATGAAACATATTCGATACCGTTTTAAAAAAAATTTCTCAATCTATTGTACTAATACCCAAATCAAAGGGGGATGAAAACAACTACACATATCCAAAACTAACAAAACACAAAAACCATACCTTCATTTTCACAAAACCATACACCCTACATGAATAATCCTTTCACTAGTCAAACCTCAGCACCACACGTGCCTCTCCATAACACATATCAATCTTCCACATCACAAATCCCCTTAAAACAAGACCCAACATCCAACATACCCAAAGAATCACAAGACCTTGCATCTAATCCATCTATACACACAAATTTCCCCTCACAACAGTAATATGTGCAACAACAAACTCATACCGGTCTGATCCAAACAAACACCCATCAAAACCCTTCACACAATATTCCCTAAAATGTACCACAATAGCAATATGTGCAACAACAAAATCATACTGGTCGATCCAAACAAACACACATCAAAATCCTTCACATAATGTCCCTCAAAATGTATCACAACAATAAATTACTCCATAAAAAAAATTTCACCCCCAAGGTCAAAACATTTCATACAATCAATTCAACCCCATCCACACACAAAACATGTAACAACAACACACTATATCTCAAAATTAGGATAATCTATATATAACACATATAATATCTCACAAAATACCTCGCAATTTCAATATCTATTATATAGCTCCTCATCTCTTGGACATCAAAAGTATAATCTTGTAAGGAGTAAAAGTGGAAGGGGATAAACAATCAATAATTCAATCAAAGAAATCAAAACAAGAGATCAAACCCACTTACCAATGAGATCTAATTGTAAATCAAGCCATGAAATCAAACCCTAATGTTAGCATAATCAAACATAATTGAAATCAAAACAAGAACAATCTTACCATCCCATTGTTGGAGAGCTTGGTGTTGTATGGTGTTGAATTGCTCAAACACTTGAAGCCTCCATGAGTTATAGCAAAAGCTTGATTGAATATGATGCAATGATGAGCTAGATGCTATGATAATGCTCTCAATTGCTCAAGAGTCAATTTGACATGATGCCTCTACTCAAATTCTAGGTGATGAATGTGAAAGATTGAAGGTTATTTTATAGATTTTAGGAAATTAGATTAATGGTCAAGATTGAAATTCAATTCCCACAAAGAAGGGTTGAGATTGATCCTCAACACCTACAAAGAAGAGTGAATCAAGGAAGACCAATGGATCTGATTTGTTAGAACTCAAAATATCTCCACCATTTTAAATCAAGGGAGGAGATTAGATTTGAAGATCAAGGGCTAGAAATGGTTGAGACAAGTTAAGGCAATATATTTTGAAAATGAATATTCCTTGGGAATATGCTTTGTGGAGGGAAAATAGGATAATAATTAGAAATGAAAGATAGGAATGCCATTCTTTAAAAAAGAATATTCCATTGGAGGAGAAAGATTAGAAGTGGGATAATTAAATAACTAAAATTATTTAATTTTATGGGATTAGAAGAAATATTAAATGAACCTAATTAAATAATTAAAATTATTTAATTAAGAGGATGAAGGAGAATATTATTAATGAAATAGTGAATTAATTAAACAATTCAAGATTATTTAACTAATAGAGAGAAATAGGGTTAAATGATGGAAATGATGTGAAAAGGGGATTAATGATGCAAATTATGTGAAATGATACTAAATGCAATAATGGTAGTGAAAATGATGCCAATGATGGAAAAATGCAGTTTCAGGATGTGTGATACGCGTTAGGAATTTTTACATGTCTACAAATCCAACCAATCCACTTCAAGATACCCAATATAACAATTTGGCATCACAAATACAAAATTTGAACCAAAAAAATCATTGATATTCAACTTGGAAAAACAAATAAAATTTATGCTCTTGAAGACCTTTGACCATACCCATTTGATCGAAACATAGCTATGGTGCCTTTCCCCAAGAATTTTGAGATGCCCAACTTTAACAAGTATAAAAAATCATTGATATTCAACTTGGAAAAAGAAATAAAATTTATGTTCTTGAAGACCTTTGTCCATACCCATTTGATCAAAA
>VDFB02129007.1:0-22351 GCA_007258455.2 Sequoia sempervirens
GCGATTTCCAGGATTTTAAATCCTCTCCTTTGTATTTTGAGTTCAAATGTGTGACCAAATTTCTGTATTGTGGAAAAGATAAATTCTTTTGTTGAATCCCCAATTGTTTGTAATCTTGTTTTAGAGAGTTTTGTTTGTAATTTTGAATCAAGACTGTATAAATCTGTGACATGTTCATGTATATATGTATATATATATATATACAAATATACTTGTGTGTGTGAGTAAATCACATTACTTTCTTTCTGAAAATCAAATCTCTTACAAAAGTACTAATTTATTTTGGGGAAAAGTTGTGTATCAATATTGTAAATGGGAATATCTTGTGTATAAACATAATAATTTGTGTGTTATGCATATATGAATTTCTAAATATTCATTTGATAGTATTCGAAACTGGGGAGTGGTTGTGTGTTTTCCGTTAATAAAATTGTTTTGTTTATAAAATATTGGAGGGCTTAATACCCATCCAAGCCTCCCCATGAGGAGGTGGAAACCACTAATTTTCCCATCTGCCAACATCACATTAAAACCCTCAAAATATTTTGTTGGCAACCACTTCTTTTCCACTAATGCTACATAAATGAAGTTGTGGGTGGCCCCACTATCAATCAATATTGAGATATGTTGTCCTTGCAAAGATTCTCTAATTTTGAAGGAATTGAATCTAGGAGTACCTAATAAAATAGCAATGGTGCTACCCTTACCCTTCTTCTGGGGCTACTCCTCATCTAAGTTGTTGTCCTCACTACCCTATGTTTTCCTATCCTCATCAATAAAATAGCAATGGTGCTACCCTTACCCTTCTTCTGGGGCTACTCCTCATCTAAGTTGTTGTCCTCACTACCCTATGTTTTCCTATCCTCATCATTGTCCTCACTCTCTGATACAACCTCAATGAAGTGAACCTTGCCTTTACCTAGGAAACGGTGTCCAAGCTCCCAATGCTCTCTATAATGATAGCATATTTTCTTTCTTCTACACTTTTCACGATCCTCTTCTTCTTGTATGCTACTCTTGGGCCATTCCTTATGAACAATCTTCTTTCCCTCATCCTTGTGAGAGGAAGAACTGTGAGGTGGATATTTTTTCTTCTAATTGCTTGAGAACTTGTTCTTTTGATTGCTAGTCTCCATGTCTCTAGCTTTCTTGTTTTCCTCCTGTAATGAGGTAGAGTTGAGAGATTTAACCCAACCTCTCAAGGGATCCATCAAACCATCCATGAATAAAAACAACAACCTTCTCTCTGAGATATCGGTCACTAGAATAGCCAACCTTTGGAAATCAACATTGTAAGTATCTAATGACCCCCATTGTTTTAGTTGAGCTAACTCCTTGAAGTGGAGTTCAAGATCCTTGAAATCAAATCTTTCAGTCAATCTCTCAGTGAATTCTGCATAGGAGGTGATCTAGTCATGGCCAATTGTATCTAATCCGTGATGCCACCACTCATGTGCAACTCCATCCAAATGTATAGTAGCATATTTGATTGCTTCATCCTCGGGAATATGATTAAGCTGAAAATAAGTCTCAACCTTTTGCACCCAAGCTCATGATGATGTCTTCCCTGATCCTTCAAAATAAGGAAAAATCAATTTTCCTACCTTCCTCCTTAGTTCATTTCAATGTTCTCGGTTTCCCCCGCTAGGTCTATGTCTCATCCTCAAGTCTATGTAATCCCGGAGAGAAATATCATGCTAGAATCCTGGACTAGCATCAAGCCAATCCTGTCTAAGTTGCTCCTGCAACTCGATCAATGTGAGCTCATTATCTTCTTGTGGTTCTTCTCTATTTGGGAAGACTGGCATCATGGGTCTTGAACCTGTTTATGTAGCTCGATGATTAGGAGTCTTGTTGTTGACCAAGTTGTCCCCTTGACCATTGTTTCCCCCATTCATATTGTTATTATTATTGAGCATATTTCTCATCAAACACTCCATCATCTAAGTTAATCTCTAATTTTTTGTTCATTTCTCATCTAAATGTTCCTTCATGAGCACTTCACCTGATAGCTCCTCTTTTCTTTATTCTTCGTGATTAGGATTGCTACCTCTTCTATCACCCATTGTGTCATGTTTTGGATCTGCAATTTGTTTCCCTTGTGCTACTTTACGAGTATAGTACCTATGAAGACCCACTTCAGATGGCTGCATAAGATAACTCTAAAGTCTAAACCCTCTAGGCTGGAAGAATCATAGCTCTGATACCACTATAAAATGCCTTGCCAAATCTGACCTGATTTTTCACTTTTAAGTGCTTGAGGAATTTCATCAAACACTTGTCTTGCAAACTATTTACTGCTGGTAATTGGTTTCTTGTTTTGTGTTTCTTGACTTGAATGATGAAATGAAGCATAAAAGACTTAACTACCAATTCCCAAATACTATCAATGCAACTAGGGATGCAATGCAGATGTTTTTAAGATTTTCCAATGCAAGTATATGACTAAATTTCAAGCAAATGTGCAAGTAGAGAAAACTAACATTTTTTCAAACACTTTATGTGCAATTCCCAATCTCCAATGTATTGCAAATATATTGTTCTCCAAACTGATTACAACTTTGTCAAATATGACTATGACTGATTTACAATGATTGATATGATAGACACTCATACACTCCCAAAATTATAATGCCAATATTGTTGCTATGACAACAAGCTATTATGAGACCAATGCAATTACAGTGCTACTATAAGACAACAATACAAATGCTGCCAAATTGATTCTAAAATGAAAATGTATACAATATAGAAGAACCTAGTTTGATGCCACAATGAAGAAGATGCAATCACTAAAATTGGATTGAATGTCTCCTAAAATCATCCTCTTTACTCCTGCTGGAAGCATCCCTTCTTCTTGATGCTATGTGACAAGAATTGAATTTTCTTTGTGCTTCTAATTACAAAATTGCCCCTACTAGTATGTGTGCCCAAGTCTGCCAAAGAATGATTTCCAAAATACCTTCAAGAGATACCACAATTTTTCAAGAATTAATTCAAACTTCCTTGAGGACTGAAATTCAAACTCCCAGCTACAAATACAAGTTCCTCTAAATTGAGAATGCACATCAAAATATGAGAATTCTCTTCTCCAAAACTGACTCCTTGCAACTAAAAATGATCACCAATTAGAAAAAATAAATTCTCCAAGGCTGCCAAAAATCCTCAAAATTGTGTAACTGACTTCTCCAAATCAACCCACCAAAATTTGGTCTTGGACCATTAAATTTTTCTCCAATGGAAGATTGAATTATCTCCCTCTCAAACTCCATCTAGGGTTGATGTTACACAACCAAAACTGGTACCCTAGAGTCTTCAAACCCTCGGGCAATGGACACATGCAAGCTCTTACCACACATATATGAAAATAGAATAACTCAAGACATGATGAAAGTGGATTGCATTGAGCTCCTTATAAAGAATTCTCATTCACCTCCAAGAAGCTTCTAGAAAATAATATTATTTTATTCTAAGTAACTTTATGATATAATATTTAT
Organism: Sequoia sempervirens; assembly: GCA_007258455.2. Classification (NCBI taxonomy): domain Eukaryota; kingdom Viridiplantae; phylum Streptophyta; class Pinopsida; order Cupressales; family Cupressaceae; genus Sequoia; species Sequoia sempervirens. The sequence goes on from VDFB02129007.1 coordinate 3,498, forward strand.
TTTAGTCACTTTACTAAATTAATTAAATATAAAGCTATCTTATGATATTAATTTATTGAGATAACTTTACAAATAATTAATTTAATATTTTATTCCCTTATTTCTCCTATTTAGCCTTTGGGAATAAATAAGGCTAAATACTCCACAGGCATGGCTAGTGTGAAGGGAACATTACATCCAACCCTTCTTACAATCGTGTAGGGCCCATAGAACCAAGGCTTCAGTTTTTCTACACTTCTTTTCAAACTAGATTGCATGTATGGCTATAGACGCAAGAAAACTAAATCACCCACCTCAAAAGTTATTTCTATTCTATGCTTATCCACATATGTCTCGCTGATGTTGAGCACGCGAAAAATTCTCCTGAAGTTCCTTTAGAATATCCTGATTATCCTGCATCAATTCCCTTGCTTTGGGAGCTCTATTATCATCAAAGGCTAAGTCTACAAAAGACATAGTGTCGTATCCATACAGGGCCTTGAATGGAAACATACCAATTGACATGAGGTATGTAATATTGTAGCAATACTCTGCTAAATAAAGCCATTTGATCCAAGCCTTTTGCTTCCTTGCTACATAATTGTGCAAATAACCTTCTACCCACTTATTTACAATCATAGTTTGACCATCTATCTATGGATGGTAGTTGGTGTTTGGAGACAACTCGGTGCCAACCAGTCTAAACACCTTCTACCAAAACACACTGAGAAAATGGTTGTCCCTATTGCTAACAATGTTTTTTAGAAGCCTATGAAGCCTAAATACCTCCCAAAAAAATAAAAATCCCACCTAATATGCCTTGTAATTAGAAGGAATAGAAAAGAAGTGTGTATACTTCATTAATCTATTAACCATTACATATATGCAATCTCTTCTTTGGAATTTTGGAAGACCAATGAAAAATTACATCGATATGCTCTCCCACTTCTGCTCTAGAATCAACAATGGTTGTAGCAAACCAACAAGAAAGGTATGTTCTGACTTGTTTGACTAACAAGTCATGCACTCTCTAACATAATGCAAGAAATCACTCTTGAGACACTTCCATGAGAATCTCTCCTAAAGATGTCCATAAGTTTTGAAGAACTCTGGATGTCTTGCTAAGGGCGTATCATGAAGAGCTCTCATAATCTTACTCTTCAATTTAGATTTGAGTACCAAGAATATCCCATCCTTGTAGTAAATCACATCATCAATCACCTTATACCTGTCATCTTGAACCTATCCATCTATAAGCTTATGTGCAAAGGAATTCTTAGAATACTTAGCCACCAAGTGAACCTTCATATCAGCTGAAATCTTAGAGATATAGCAAAGGGTAGGTCTTCTAGATAATGCATTTTCCATAATATTTTTTTTCAATGTCAAATTCATACACCTAAATTTTTCTTATCCATTTCTGTTGGAATTCATTCAAATCCTTTTTCTCTAAGAAATATTTCAAACTATTGTGATCTATCCTGACCACAAACTTTCCACCTACCATGTACTGTCTAAACTTTTCCAACGCATGCATGATGGCAAGCTGTAATGTCCACTTTTTTTTGAGATCTATATCTTGCAATGGTTAGCCTACTATCTGGTCCCCATAGGCTAATGGGATGTTCAGGTGACCCTTTCGAGGGTGTTCAATGCTTCCTCTACTAGCTTTCAAAGGTTTATTTTAGTTTTCTCCTGCTTTGTGACTAAGTGATTTCATGGCAGACCTTCTAGAGGTCATTTTGGTTGATTTCTTCTACACTTACTATTTATAGTAAGTCACTTAGTCATATCACCTATACTTACCATTTATAGTAAGTCATCTAGATCAGTCATCATCATGCCTACATCCAGAAAGTATAATTAGATCATTATTTGAGTTGGTGTTGGGTCATTTATTGGGGACTAATGATTTATTATATTATTAAAGTTATTGACTTTAATAATATTAATATTTAATGATGGCTTTATTAAAAGGGTGATATAAGGGTTGAATGGAAATTAATAAATTATATTTAATGATGCTTTATTAATTTATTATTTTAAAAGCCAAATGCATCAAAAGAAAATATTTATTTTATTTAATTATTTGACCAAGTGGGGATTTGGAATGTAAAAGAAAAAGTGCATTTTCTTTTTCATTATTTGTGAACATTATTATTTTTCTTGAAACTTGTGCATTTGAAGAAACTAAGCAACGGTTTGTTGGTTTTAGAGAATCAAGCTTTTTGAGGATGAAAACCCTCTGAGAGAACAATATCTATAGGTGTGGAAGATCACCCAAGGGCATTTTGAGAGATTCCATACAAAGATTATTACTGAGCTTCATTTTTTCCTAGAGATCATCATTCAAGGGTTTTACAGAGTTTTCAAAGTTCAGTTTGATAATCAGTTTGAAGGGACATTCAAAGTTGAATCATAAGGGGTTTTTGCAGATTGTTGATGTTGTTAGAAGATTAATCTTTACTTGGTAAAGGTTATTCTTTAATTGTAATTATTTATTAACTTGAAGGAATATTCCAAAGGAATCCCTACAAGTCTTTTGTCTTTTTGTCATCTCACACATGTGTGAGGATGGCTTATTTTTAATTCCTTTATTAAGGAATATTTGTAACCACCTCCTTAAGAGGTGACACTTTGCACACACATAGATGAATGGTGGCATTCATTGAGTTGGGAGTTACATTCTAACTCCTTCTCACCTCTACTTATTGAGGTGCCTCTCCTCTCATTCTTTAAGACTCATGCAAGCAAGCTAAGGCTGAAGCTCTCTCTCTCTTTGTATTATTCTTTAGGCATTTTGCCTCCATTCATAATATTGGGGTTTTTTCTTGTTTTTTCCCCTTAACAAATTCTTGTGTCTCTCTTGCTTTGGTGGTGCTTGGTTTGGCTACTTCAATCTATTTGGTAATCTCTTTCCTTCAAAAAATTGCTCTTTATTAGTACTTTTCATTGCTCTTTTCTATTTCCTTTCATGGTATTAGAGCTTGGTATTACTAATATTTTGTGAGCTACATTGTTGAAGGTTTACTAGATTTTTCAGCACACCATTAGAGACACTCTCAAAGAGAAGAAGAGCTAGTGCCGAATCTTGGTTGTTTTTTTGTCTTCTAACCTTTTTTTTTGTGCAGTAATCTTAGTTTCCTATTGTTCAGATTTTAAATAATTTGTTCTTAAATCTATTTGTATATCTTGCAAGATTGCAGGGTTCCTTATTTAAAGATTTCTAAGTCCTTTATTTAAAATTTCAAATCTATTTGTTTTGCATGCATATTTAATACTTTGAATCTTTTTTAGAAACCCTTAATAAAGAGGTTATATTTCAAATTTTTAGGTTATATTTCAATTTTTTTTTAGATCTGTAATTTTTTTTTTACAATATCAGGCTAAATTTGTTAAAAAAATTACTATATTTTACATTTTGTCAAAAAAATCAATTTTTTTTTAGTATCTAACCCTAGTTCAAAAACTCTTTTTAGAAAAAGACTAATCTGTTTTTTTGCAAATCTATAAAAAAATCCTCAAGTTATTATTTGCATGTTGAAATTTCCTTTAAAAAAATCAATTTATTTTTGGACTTTTTTAGAATTTTTAATTCTTAAATCTCAAAAAATCAAACTTTAAATTAATTTCTTTTCAAAAAATCATTTTTTTAAGGGTTTCAAAACCCTCTTTTTTATAATACTCAATACAAAAAAAATTCAAAAAAACTCTATCTATATTTTAAAACCCTCATTTTAGTTCAGTTTTAAAAAAAAAAATCTATATCACTATTTTTACATATTAATATAAAACAAATAAATAAACAATTTATTTTCTTTAAAAAAAATATTGTATAACCTCTATTTTTTTTATATAATAAATTTCATACAAAAAAAAATTCTTAAACCCTTTCTCTTTTGTTTAGGGCTTCGGCCCCTACAGCTGTTGCTGCTCCATCTACAGAGAGTTTTTGCTTTCCGAAGGGCTTGATCCAGCACCCTTTTGCTAACCTTGCCCCCTGTTGTCGGGCTCCCTGAACCTTTCCCTTGCGTTGTCTCTGTATCTCTTTTTTTAAAAACCTTTTGTCCTGCCTCTCTTATCCTACTGCACCTTTTCTTTCTTTATTCTTCATATCCCTAACCTCGCCCCTCACCTAATATCTAAAACCTGTGCTTAAATTTTTCCCTCTACTTTAGTTTCTTAAAAGTTTTTCAAATAACTTGCTTAACTAAAAAGCCTGCCCACACATAGGGGAGAGGTAAAAGCTCCTTTCCAAAAAAAGTTTAGTTTTAAATATCTTTCCCTCCCACTGGTCCCACGTATAAAGCTGAAGCTTTTTTTAAACATAATGTTTTTTTTTGCCTTTATAGCTTAAAAGGCTTTAACTAACAGTTTTGAATCTTCATGTTTTGTTTTTAAGTGAAAGAGAAGATTTATAATAGGTATTTAGGTAAAAGTTTTAGTTTTTTAGTTTTTACATTTAACCAATACTAGTTATTAATTTTTTAAACTTGAACTTTTTTATTAGTTTTTCTAATTAATATTTTTTTATAGTTGTTTATTTTCATAACTTAATAGTTATAAATTTATTAATTTTTTCATTATTAGTATTTTTTAATTTAATTTCATATTTAAATTAAATCAAATAGTTTTTTTTCAATTTATATTATAATTATTTAGTTATCTATATTTAGATTGATTAAGGTATTTAATATTTGTTTATTAAAGAAGGTTTATTTTAAAGTTTAATTCAATCAAAAGTGGTATTTTTTAAGCAAATATTTACAATAGTTATTATTTTTCTCATATAGTTGTGAATTTTTTTTATTGCAATCATGTCAACTTTAATTCCAGAGATTAAATTAAATTCCTCTAATTATCATTCTTGGAAGACTCACATTTCTTTCATTTTTCGGTTTAAACATCTTTTGGATGTAGCTACAGATCCTAAATCTAAACCAGGTTCGTCTGCATCCAAAGATGAAATCGAAAAATGGAATCTTAAAATGAAGAAGCCCTTGGTCTCATAGGTATCTCCATGTCACCCGAACTTTATGTTCATATTGGGACATGCACAACTGCCTATGAAGCATGGGACAAACTCAAAACAATTTATGATAGTACAAATGAATCAAGAAAAATTCAAATTCAAGATCAACTTGAAGATTTGAGGTATTGTGATTTTAAATCTATGGACGAATTATTATTGAAATTTGATGCTTTAAATAGTCAATTGGATGGTTTAGGAGTTAAATTAGACAATCTTAGATTAATTCATCTTATTCTTAAAAAATGTCTTCCTAGACAATTTCAACAACTCATTACTAATATTCATGCTCAATTGGCTATTCCTTCTTTAGCTACTCAATTGATTTATGACATTTTTCATGATTTATTAAGACAAGAAGAGGCTAAGTTAATTCAGTTTGGTGCTCTTAAGTCTAATGAACATGCTTTCTTGTCTAATTAGAAGCAAAATTTTAAACCTCATTCTAAACAACAACATTATAATTCCAAACCTCATTATAATAATGGCAATGATCCTAGAGATTTTAACTCTTCTAAGAGACCACATTGCACTTATTGTAATAAGGATGGTCATTGGCAAAATACTTGTTTTAAAAAGAAAATTGAGAAAAAGCCTATGAATCAAAATAATCAACAATTTCATAACAATGGTGATCAATCTAGACGTGCTTTTACATGTAGTTTGAATGTTTCTAAACCTTTTTGAATGGGTTATTGATTTAGGTGCATCTCATCATGTTGCTTCACATAATTTTTTTTTAAATAACTTCACAAGTACTTTATTATTGGACTTGATCAACCCAATAATAGTGTACTTGTTTTACTCAATTATATTTGGAATATGAAAAGGGGATATTCATGTAGTCATGAATGCATGAATATCGTCTTAAATGACTTATTTATACTTAATAATACTTCACTTCATAATATGCAATTCCCATTATTCCATCATAATTTTTATTTATTTTTAATATTAATTTTCATAACTTAAGGTGGCTTGATTTGTGGCTTTTCATCTATTACAATATTTAAAACAAATCTAGTGTTTCCTTCTCAACTACAATTATGTTGTTTTGAAAAAGGGAATTTGATATTTTATTGTGTCTCATTAATCTGATATTGTGCATTATTGGTCAATTTGTCTTTTTGATGGATTTATTTCATCTATATATTTTTTGAAAATTAAAAGCTCATTGGAGTATTTGCCTTCTTGATGGATTTATTCCATCTATATATGTTTTGCAAGTTAATCACTTTATCAAGTCTCAATGGAGCCTTTACATATATTTTTTGTGCTAGTCACATTTGCAGTAATGTTGCATAGGGAGCCCTATCTATAATGAATCATATATTTTATCAAGTCTCATTGGAGTTTTTTTTTGGGACCCATGGAAAATATTTCCATCCACTTTGATGGTATGCACTTACTTATTTTTTTTATGAACTTAGATCTATTTTCTAAATTGATGGGGATCAAGTTCTTGAAACCTTTATGTTTCATTATTTTATTGAAGGCAATATGGTTTTTTTTTAAAACCATCTTTAGGACTAATTTTCAAAGTCCTTTATTATTAATCTTGACACAATTTCCCTTTACATTACAACAAATGATGTAGTGAGAGGAAACCTAGAACTATTATTGCTATGTCTAGATATATTGACATTTTATAATTTGGGCTATGCTTTCTTTCTATCTCATGGTTTCATTAGAAGTAAAAATGGTCCAAATTTATATATTAAACATAGTGAAAATGATATTGTGATTATTATTTTAATGATTTAATTATCACTTCTAGTTCTAACTTTTTGATTAGTGATGTTAAGTCTCAACTCAATCAACAATTTCAAATGAGTGATTTGGGCCTATTACATTATTTTGGGTATGCAAATTTGGCAAACACCTAAAGTGTTGGATTGGTTTCTAGCTTTATGTCTAAACCACAACAAACTCATTTTAAAGTTGCAAAAAGAATTTTAAGATATGTTAAAGGCACTCTTAATCTTGGTCTCTTTTATGATGCAAATTATGATTTTTCTTTAAAAGGTTATACTGATTCAGATTTAGAAGGTGATCCCAATAATGGGAGATCCACTTGTGGTTATTGTTTCTTTGTTGGATCAGGTGCAATCTCATGGAATAGTAAGAAACAACAATCTACTTCTCTTTGTTCTACAAAAGTTGAATATGAAGGTTGTACAAATGCATCTAAAGAGGCATTATGGTTAAGAAGATTACTTGAAGACTTGGGTCTACCTCAAAAGGATCCTACTCCTTTGTATTGTGATAATCAAAGTGCTATTGCTTTGGAAAAGAATCCAATTTTTCATGCAAGGACCAAGCACATTGCTCTTCAACATCACTTCATTAGAGAGCAAATTGAAGACAAGCAAATTTCTCTTTTGTATTGTAAAGGTGAAGATCAAGTGTTAGATATTCTCACCAAATCTCTTTGTAAAGATAAATTTCTCTTTCATTGTAAAAATCTTGGATTACAACCCATTGAAGGGTTTGATGTAACCTCCCCAAGTAAAGCTTAAGGGGGGATGTTAGAAGATTAATCTTTACTTGGTAAAGGTTATTCTTTAATTGTAATTATTTATTAACTTGTAGAAATATTCCAAAGGAATCCCTACAAGTCTTTTGTCTTTTGTCATCTCACACATGTGTGAGGATGGCTTATTTTTAATTCCTTTATTAAGGAATATTTGTAACCACCTCCTTAAGAGGTGACACTTTGCACACACATAGATGAATGGTGGCATTCATTGAGTTGGGAGTTACATTCCAACTCCTTCTTCTCACCTCTACTTATTGAGGTGCCTCTCCTCTCATTCTTTAAGACTCATGCAAGCAAGCTAAGGCTGAAGCTCTCTCTCTCTTTGTATTATTCTTTAGGCATTTTGCCTCCATTCATAATATTGGGGTTTTTTCTTGTTTTTTCCCCTTAACAAATTCTTGTGTCTCTCTTGCTTTGGTGGTGCTTGGTTTGGCTACTTCAATCTATTTTGCAATCTCTTTCCTTCAAACACTTGCTCTTTATTAGTACTTTCCATTGCTCTTTTCTATTTCCTTTCAGATGTTCTTAGTTGTTGATCCAACACTTTCAGATCTGCATTATTACATATCGTGTAATTTGGGTATGATACTAATGTAATTTCTTAAGCCATAAATAAATCTGAGTTTTAATTTCATGCAACTATTTGAATTGGTTTATTTTGCAAATCATTGTATTTTTTGTATTTCCAAGTAAAAACTTTAGATCTAAGGGGGATATTATATTGGTATTAGAGCACAACATTTCCTTCCAGATTGAGGGGTTCTCAAAAAGAAATTTTACAAATTGCTAGGGTTTGAAGGATTTCAAGTTATTGTTTAGTTTGAAGCTTATTTCATTTTTGAAGCATTCAGAGGAATTGATCCATCTAAGACAAGACAATTTAGATATTTGGTAGCCGTAAAAAATTAAAGGTATCCTTGCAGACAAAGGAAAATTACTAGATAAGAAAAATTGGATTACGATAGGGCATATTGGAAGGATTTGATATGATATATGAGTCATTGCAAAAATTATGGTTATTGTTTGAAGAGTCTTCAATACATCTAGAAATACTTGAATAGTCACCTTAATTTGGAGATTGTCATTGCATGATTAGGTGCAACTCTCCTTGGAAAGGGATCGCAATACCTATTGGGGTCCATCAAACTCTTATTACCACTGCTTATTCCCTATTCTTCATAGCTGAATGTCACCCCTCCATTTCACATTGAGCCAATGAGCATTTGAAGTGGTGATAGGTCTAAGCATTTGAAAATTCTAAAGAATTCAATTAATTGAGATTAATATCATCGCCCCACACTTATTTTGGTTGGCGCTATTCCTAGGAAGGTGATCACATGGAGAGCTCTAGTTTGGAAGCCTACACTAAGTGATTAGCAAATTCATGTTTAGCGCAGAGTTAATAAGGAGAGTTGTGTGTAGCAATGAGCCGCCAATTGATTTTATAGGAGAATAAGCATTATCAGGGAGCTCAAATAAGACAAGCCAAAAAATTTCCAAGTATAGGGAGCTTCCTGTGTGTGAGGCATCTATATTAATCAACCAAGTGATAATATTGTTAGTCGTGGTTGTCCAATTCAAGGTAGTCAAATCTCTACCTTTCACATTAAGCCAAGTCTCAAATAAAGACAAACTAAATATGATGTAGATTAATCAAAGGTTATATTGTGCTTCTAGTCATTAAGAGTTGGATGTTTTTTTGAAGAGCCAACATGGTAGAATAAAAAAAAATATCCTATCCTAGCCTCCCTGTTATCTTTGGCATCTAGTTTTTGTAAAGAAACAATTTCTCCATATGCTAACAGGCCCTTTTTTCCCACTAACTCAAAGTGCTACCAATTGAATGGTGTGATAATTGCTAGCAGTATATTGCAGCTTTTGCGTGGGAATATAGGTTGGTAGGAAAGCAAGGGCCTCACGATAGGGAAGCAAGAGCTCACAACAATAAGGAACAAATAATCTAACCATTGAAGATTTAAAGGACAAGACAAAACCAATGCATCCTACATGGATCTCGATTTACAGATAAGGACAAAGCCAAGAAAAAGACAAGAGTCTTGCCTATGTGGGATAGGGGACAAGTAAAATGTTTCACCTCTATTATTCATTTAGCTGCCACTTTCTTATTTGAAGATATTTGTGGCCACCAATTTCCTTTCATCTAGGGATATTTACATATTAAATGCTATTTAAATTTATGAGTTGTTATTCAAGAGGAGTTAGGCATAATAAAACAACAAAGATCTGAGGAGTATATCGTGGAAATCATATTAAAATACCAGCGATGGAAGCAGTTTCACATAAGACAAATTAAGGTCAACAATAGCTTATATTTGGAGTTACAATTTTTGATATATGTATTTTGTAGTCTCCTAAAAATTTTATGTGTTGATGAGGTATGCAATACACAGTTTGTAGCTGCATTAAATACATTAAAGTCTACAATTATGAATAGGTTAGAATTGCAGAAATTTCGTTATTTATTTATGATATTCATACTGAAAAATCTGGAATACAAATATCAGAATCATTCAATATTTCTCCTTGTGCTAGTAATAAATAAAAACCATTCCAAACTTAAAACCAACTGGTACAAAGTCAGAATAGTAAATTATGCAAACTATTTGACAAAATGATAATGTTTCAAATGTAGAAAATTGTTTAAAGAAACAAGTACACAGTAGAGGTACAAACAATGAAAATATGACTATAGTTGATAAGCCAATATGTGAGTTAATGTAAGAATTTTTTAATCTGATGAAGGACCCAGATATTAAAAGGGAATGTATAAGGATGGTTGCAAAGCCAAAATGTTTGGATAAGGAAGAAGAAGCCTTGGTTTGTGAAGCAAGTAAAACAGAAAACCAAACACCTATTGCAGCCACATCCAAGGAGCAACTTGCAACTGGAAGTTCCTTTTTCAGTCATAGGGAAGATGTTGCAACAAACAATGAGGTTAGTTTCCAATGTGATACACTTCATGGGTCAACATTTATTGATGGGCATATTGTGAGAGATTGTGTTAGAGCCTACAAATCATTTGATGGTGATGATTTTGCATTCCCTTCTAGTGATGATGTTATAGGTAAAGGTTACACAAGTCTCCTAGTGGGTTATTTGGAGATGGTGATTGGTAAATATTGTGAAGAATTGGTTCCTTTTGATGATTTTATGTGTGATTCTAATGCTGTCCCATTTCTTCTACACAAAGAATGCATGCCATCATCCAATGAAATAGTTAAGTGGGATGATGATGATGATTTTATCTTTGGATCTAACACTGACCTAGTTCCAAATCAACAAGTATGCAAAGAAATTATCATAGGAAAATATTTTTGGGAGATTCAAATTCTTCAAGATCAATCAACTATTTCATCAAATGAATCCAATATTGATCATAATTGTGACTTGGAGAACCAACTGAAGGTTAGTGGAAACAAGATTGTAGAAGCATTAACACATTTCGATAGCTTTCACAAGTTGATTGAAAATCACCTTTGGAAGGTTCAATGTGAGGGAGGGAAAAAGGGTTTTGAAAAGGAATCCTCTCATGCCAATTTACAGGGAATCAAAACAGCCATGGAGACAATGAAATTAGATTATTTAAATATGCTTTCAAATTGAGATCTTCTCCTCGAACTAGATGTAATTTATTTAGATGCATGGAGAAGGAAATAAGAGGAAGTTGAAAATATTACTTCCAAGATTGTGAATACTAAGGATTCTTGGAGGCTGCTCAAGTAGCCCTACAAGAAACAAAAAATCAGATTACGGAGCTTTGTTTAGAACTAAGTTTGGCACATTCTACATAAGGATCAATATTCAGGAAGAAAAGAGATTGGACAGGTGATGGAGGAGCAAGACTGCTTTCAAGAGGAGTTTGATCTTGTCCATTACCCCAAAAATTTAGGAAGAGATAATTCAGATCAACAAGAAGATAGTTTAAACTTTGTTAATAATCCACTGTTTGGGGTTGAGGTTGATTTGTCTTATGATAATACACTCTTTGAGCTGGATGATGGTGCTCTTTTTGACCCTTGTTTGGAGTTGGGTGACAATCATAGGACTTGGGATCCTAGTAGTGGATCAAGATGCCAATAGGGATTACTGATGCAATCCACAATGTGCATAATGTGTCATGTGCATACAACTTTAATTTCAGCCCATTCACATTTGATTTGACTATGATATAGATGACACACAAGTGTGAGTTGGATGGTTGGTATGAGGTGTTTCCTTCAATAGATGAAGGGAAAAAATCTTACAGGTATTCTAAGCTACGTCTACATGATAATCATGTTGTTGGGATACATGATATAGGAGCATATTTTGAGTAGTTTGACATTCCTAGAGTAGTTAGAATGGTGCAGTAGGATCCATCTGGAGTCAGGAAGGATAAATCCCAAGTTTTTCCATGGGATCCAGGTGGTGTACACCCATGGAGGTTTATGCTACTTCACCATCTTCATCTTGGTGAAGATTATATCAAAGTCACGCAATGTAAGTCAACAAATGATAAGTATGACAAGTTTCTAGTTGGGTTGCAGGCTTTAGGATCTACTTTTCTTGGCAGTTTGTTTCATCTTCAGATGGTGTTTGACAAGGCTACTGAGTTTAGCTCCATCTTTCTCTAGTGGTTGCAATGGAGTTTTGGTAGAGAATTGTATAGATTAGTTTGGGATCTTGACATTCAGGACAAGCCTAATTTTTTAGGTGAGGATTGTTTGGGGACAAGAAATCTTGGGGTGGGCGAACTGTAATGTCCCCCTTTTTTTGAGATCTATATCTTGTAGTGGTTAGCCTACTATATGATCCCCATAGGATAATGGGATGTTCAGGGGACCCTTTTGAGGGTGTTCAGTGGTTCCTCAACTAGCTTTTTGAACTTTATTTCGGTTTTCTCATGCTTAGTGACTCAGTGATTTGGTGGTAGACCTTCTAGAGGTTGTTCTGGTTGATTTATTCCACACTTATTATTTATAATAAGTCACTTGGTCATATCACCTATACTTACTATTTAAAGTAAGTCATTTTTGGATCAGTCGTCATCATGCCTACATCCAAAAAGTATAATTGGATCATTATTTGAGCTAGTGTTGGGAGATTTATTGGAGATTAATGGTTTATTATATATCATCAAAGTTAATTGACTTTAATAATATTAATATTTAATGATGGCTTTATTAAAAGGGTGATAAAAGGGTTGAATTGAAATTAACAAAGTATATTTAATGATGCTTTATTAATTTATTATTTTAAAATCCAAATGCATCAAAAGAAAATATTTATTTTATTTAATAATTTGGCCAAGTGGGAATTTGGAGTATAAAAGAAAAATGACATTTTATTTTTCATTATCTTTGAACATTATTATTTTTCTTGAAACTTGTGCATTTGAAGAAATTAAGCAAGGGTTTGCTGGTTTTGGAGAATCAATCTTTTTGAGGACAAAAACACTCAGAGTGAATAATTGATGCAAAGGAAGGACATTCTTCATGAAAACACACCCAAAAATGCAAGGTGATCTTGCATGTACTCCACTACTGCTCGTAAGTGCACCATCATAGACCCTAGCAAGGAACTCGCTTAGAGACTTTGATTCAACACAACTTGAGACAATACACATGCACAAAAATATTTTATATGGACCTAAAGGAATCATGAAAAAATTAAATGTGATGAAACACAATGCAACCATTCATGACACTTGCAACATTTGTAGTGCTCAACCTAGACTGCATATTTTGTTCTCTTGGGACAGTCATAAACAACTTCATACAATCCTTCAAAGAACCTTCAAGACCTTGGATATAAGACTGCATGAACTCTCAAAAACTTGTCAAACCTTCAACAAATCCAAACTCATGAGATAATGCAAGAATTTTAACTCAACAAACATGATCTAGGATTTTAGACTATTTTTTCAAACAAATGAGAGCAAACTATCAACTATTTCACCTTGCAGGCCATCAAATCTTGACCTATGGCTTGGTAATATGGAAGAATACATGAAAACATAAATTTCTACAATTTTATATAAATTTCCACTGTGCCAATAAGGAGAAATGATTTTTTTCTCAAAACTGGAAACCCTAGCTAGGGTTTGGACTGTTTTCACCAAAAATGCCATATCTTTTACAAAATGCAATGAAATCTGATAAAACAAAAAGGATTTGGAGGATAATACATTTATTCAACTTCATAATTTACTAGAAAGGTTGTATTTCATTGTACCATTCCATACAACATTTTTTCTCAGACTACTACTTTTCAAAAAAATGAACTTTACAAACCTGCCCTCAATGAAATTGTCATAACTTGCACAAAACTTGATGAAATTCGATAAAATAAAAATAATTAGAAAGATAGAATCCTTATCCACCTTCTCCAATTGGTTTTAGGACTGTACCAAATTTTACAAATCCATACAATGCAAATTACAGTCAATTTTCATAGAAAAATGGAAGAATAGACATGCAAAATGAAGCATCTTTCATTCAAACTTCTCTCCAACCCTCAAATTCGAGTTAGGAGTACATATCTATGCATTTAAAATCATTTACAATGGTTTGTAACCATTTATTTCTTGCATGTAACCACTTTCTTGATTTTTTCCACCTTGCTAAAGTTGCATGGCACTTTTTAGCAATTTTTTGACAATTTTTAGCAACATTAACAACTTTTAAACCAACGACCCAAAACACTCCAAAAATGGATTAGTATGATTGAAAATGGTCATAAATGAACTTATTAAACACTAAAACACACCATCAACCTAAAAACCCAAAAATGACAAAATTAAGCTTATGAGGCTCCTGATGCCCTTGCACCAACAATGTCTACAGGTGTGGAAGATCACCCAAGGGCATTCTGAGAGAGTCTCATACAGAGATTATTACAGAGTTTCATTGATTTTCCTGGAGATCATCATTCAAGGGTTTTACAAATTTTTCAAAGTTCACTTTGAAGGGACGTTCGTGGTCAAATCATAAGGGTTTTTTTGCAGATTGTTGATGTTCTTAGTTGATAATCCAACACTTTCAAATTTGCATTATTGCATAGCATGTAATCTGGGTACAATTCTAATGTAATTTATTAATCCATAATTAGATGTAAGTTTTAATTTCATGCAATTGTTTGAATTGGTTTATTTTGCAAATCACTATATTTTATGTATTTATGAGTAAAAACTTCATATCTGAGGGGATATTATACAAGCCTTTCCTTGTCAAAGGTGGAATACAATCATTTTGTTTCTCTCAACTGCCTACTTCTGTAGGCTATGGGATGTTTGTTTTGCATGAGCACTACACCAATCCCTTCACCTAATGTATCACATTCCAACACAAACGGTTGAGAGAAATCTGGTAATGCTAGCACTAGACAAGAACTCACACCTGCTTGAGTCTATCAAAAGTACTTTGAGCCTCATCTAACCATCTGAAATCACCCTTCCTAGTCATATCTATTTGGGGTGCTGCCAACTACAAGAACCCCTTGACAAACCTTTTGTAGTAGTTGCATAATTGGAGAAATCCCCTCAAATCTGAAATGTTTCTCAGCGTTGCCCACTCAAGTATGGCTTGTATCTTCTCCCGGTGTACCTTAACCCTACCAACACCAATCACATGTCCTAAATATAAAATTTCAATCATGTTGAACTCACATTTTGAAGCCTTCACAAACAAGGAATGTGATTCCATAATGCCTAACACCTCGTCAATGTGCCTAAGGTGATCCTCCCACATCTTATTGTATATCAAAATGTCATAAAAAAACCAATACAAATTTCCACAATTTCTTATTAAATATATGATTCATACATGATTGAAAAGTTACAAGTGCATTAGTAAGATCAAAAGGCATAACAAGAAACTCATAGTGTTCATAGTGGCATCTAAATGTTTTCTTATGCACATCTCTCTGCACAAACTCTAATCTAGTGGTACCTTGAATGAAGATCAATCTTTGAGAAATAAACTACCCATGAAGCTCATCCAATAGTTCATCTATCCTAGGTATTGGGTACTATTTTTGATGGTCTCTTTGTTTAAAGCACAATAATCAATGCACATTCTCATCATGCCATCCTTTTTCTTCACTAAGACCACCGAAGATGCAAAGGGACTAGAGCTTGGTCTAATATGTCCCATATCTAATAATTCCCATACCATTTTTTCAATCTCTTCCTTCAATCTCCTAGGATGATGATACAAAGTGGTGATTACAGGTTTGGCACCCTCCTCCAACTCAATTACAGGCTCAAACCCACAATTTGGAGGTCCAAATGGAGGGATATCACCAAATACAACACTATATTTATCCAGGATGGGTCAGATATCCACATGCTAATGCATATTGTCACTGGAAGAAGATGTTGAAGATATTAAACATTGGGCTGCCTAGGAAACCTCACCATTCCTGAATAAAGCCTCCATCCTCTTTGTTGTCACTATCTTTGGCACACCATTTTCCAAAGCCCTCAACACCATTGGTTTTCCATTTGCTATATATTCCAATTCCATTTTCTAGAAGTCCTAATTATACCTATCCAATGAATGTAGCCATTGCACCCCCAAAACAACATTTGTATATTTGATCCCAACCACATAGAAATCATTTGTCACTATGTAATCCCCCAACTAGATACTCAATTGGGACACCTTCTTAGAATAGGTCATCTTGAATCCATTTTCCACCATGACACTAAAACCTAGGAAGTCCTCCACCTATACTACCCTCTTAACCACCAACCCCTTGTCAATAAAATTATGAGTCGCTCCACTGTTAACTAAGTAAGGGACCCCTTGTCCTTTCAAGACACCTATAACTCCAAATGAATGATGCTTAAAAACCTTGATAGTGTAGCTATAGTGCCATGTTTCATATCCCTTGAAGCTCCCTCAACATACTCCAACTGTTGAACATCCTGTCACTCTTCGAGCTAGTATCAATCACCTCCTCATCAATGTCTGAAGTGGCCTCTATATAATGAGTTTTTCCTTTCCCAAGGAACTTGTGTCCTAGCTCCCATGGATACTTGCAGGTGAAACATAGCTTCTTCCTGTGAAGCTCATTCCTTGACTCAAAGTCCGATTTGGGTGGAGTGGACTTAAGTTGGTTAAATGTTTTCTTAAATGGGTTGCTGCTCTTGAAACTTTTCTTTTGTGGTTGAAATGTATAAGATGATGTGTCAAGATCTAGTGCCAACTAGATAGCATCATGAAGAGTCTTAAGCCTTAGCACCTTGACTAAACCTCTTTTCATATCATTCAATCCTTCAATAAACAACATTACCACTCTTTTTTTAGTCATATGAGGAACCATAACAATAATCTTTTGAAACTCATTAATGTATGAATCCACATGCCCACTATGTTTCAATGTGCTAGCTTTCTATAATACACCTTCACATCCTTTTGGTCAAACTAAGCAATCAATTTGTTGATAAAAATCTCATAAGAGTGAATCAATCCATGGTTTTGTGTGACCAAACCATGGTGCCACCAATCATATGTAATTCATTCAAGGTGCATGGTTGCAAATTTAATTGCTTCAAGAAGGTGTCTAACTTGTGAATCCAATCTCTAGTGTTGATCCTTTGTAATATTCCTTCCCAATTCTGACCTTAAAATTCTAATTAAAGCCTCAAGGAATATTGCCAAACACTTGGTATGTGAAGCTGTAACTTGATGATATGAATTTCAGTTTGCTATGTATGCTCTTAAAATCAAGTAGAAATGATGCAATTACTTTGAAATGAATGTCAAAAGATCTAACAATAAGCTGAGAATGAAATGCACTTGTTTTTACTCTTTTCATATGCAAATACATGAGTTCCTAAGGAAAAATGCATACCTACAACCAAGAATCATTTTCACAAACACTTGGCATGCAAACTATTATGCAAATCATAGACATGAACATTACATCAGAAATTGATATGCAACTTCTCACTACACAGATGACATTCCAATCTGATTACAATGCAACTATGAAAGGCCAAGACTCTTGGATTACAATGAAGTGCAACTCTAAATCTGCATACTAATGGCAGCCACTACAACTAATTCATATGCTCAGAAATATATATGCTAAATACATGAGAACCTGGTCCAGTTGAAGCGCCTATGGCTATAGATGATGATGTAGCAATCCAATGACAGTCCAATATGCACTCCTTCAAGCCAAGTTGATACTCTCTAATGGCCACCCCTGTTCAAGAACAAATATGCTAATATAAAATATATGCAACACCTATACCTCCTAATATGCATCAAACTTCATCGTCCCATCCTCAAGAAGGCAGTGCCCAAAGTCATTAATGAAATTGATGAGTAACTTGCTCTCAATCTACAAAATTATGAAGTCTACTATGGAAATTGATTGCTGCCAATATGCTCCTAAACCCATGATTTTCTCCACAGTAAATATGAATATTCTATGCTACCAAATGTCTTCAAAGTGTGCCTCAAATAATCAACTTATTCTTTCACAATTTGGAAACCTTCATTCCCAATCGATTAACTCAAATATGCTACTGTAGAACATTCTCCAAAAATGCTTCAATAAGCTGAAATGAAATCTCTTCTTCCAAATTTGGCCAAAGGCCACAAAATTTCCAATTAAGCATAAGTTGAACTTCTAAATGAAACCCACAATTGGCAACAATCTCCGCTGATAGTTTCACATCCTTAAAGTTGCTCAACCAATGATAGTTTCATTCCCAAAGGTCCAATAATGGAAAAACCCTAGTTGTCTCCACCAAACAAGTCACTCTACGATCAACGTTTAGTTGAATGTCGGGATCCCAAATAACTCTATAAAGTTCCCAACTACTTGTCCACTACACCCCCTAGAAAGATACTAAACCATGCTCAACACTACTGTGAACAACTACCACAATGAAGAGAAATCTATCAAACAAAATGATCCTTGGATCCCATGACCAGAATAGAAGATTTCCATGCGTATTATTCTCTAACTTTCGCCGTGCAACTCTGATCTCAACTTCACCATGCCATAGATAGTGAATTAACCCAATGGGACCCATCCCTCACACAGTGCCAAACTTGTTACCTCCTGGATCCCAAAAATACCGAACCTCACATCCATCTGTCATGCCAAGATAAGAACATCTGGAAGCTTTTGTTACACCATCTCTCTCTATCCTCTACCAAAATTTGATGGATGTGCTGACTAATCAAGCCATCATGCCCACTAACACCATAATCACCCTATAACCATGTATTCGTATGAAATCTCTGTGACATAGAAGAAGCAACCCCTGTCAGATACATATCAGCA
>VDFB02129008.1:0-27279 GCA_007258455.2 Sequoia sempervirens
TGACCCCAAAAAAACACTTCTTAGGATTTAGCTAGACTTTGTACTCTTCAAGTCTCTTGAAAATTATTTCGAGTACATTTAGATGATCTTTCCTAGTTGTTGATTTGGCCAATAAGTCATCTACATAATCTTCCATTATTTTGTGCATCATGTCTTGCAAGATTGTGGTCATAGCCCTTTGGTATGTGGCACCTGCATTTTTGAGATCGAATGGCATGGCATTCCAATAATATGTACCCCATGGGCAAGTAAAAGTTGTTTTGTGTTGGTCTTCAGGAGTAATGCAAATCTGATTATAGTCGGAGAAACCATCCATGAGGGATAGCATCTCATATCCTACGGTAAGATCAACTATGATGTCAATGTTTGGCAAAGGAAAGTCATCCTTTGGACATGCTTTATTTAGGTCTCGAAAGTCTGTACATACGCGGATTAGCCCAATTGGCTGTCACCGGCACTAGGTTAGAAATCCATTCAACGTAATCAATAGACCGTATGAATCCGGCGTCTAGTAATTTCTTTAACTCGGCCTTGACCAATACAGCAACTTGAGGGTTCATTTTGTGCAACTTCTACTTGACTGGTTTAGCATTAGGTAATAGCGGGAGATGGTGCAGAACTAGCTCTGGGTCCAATCCTGGCATGTCCCCATATGACCATGCAAAGTTGATTTTTCACTCTGCAAATAATTTATGAAATTATGATCTCTCATCTTCAGTTAATGATGCAGCAAAAAGGACCATCTTAGGATCTTTTGTAGTTGATATGTTATCCTCTATTGTGTCTTCGATAAGCATAGCTGATTTCTCCTGTTGCATAGGGAGAAAGTCCAATCCTCCATCTTTGGGCACCTCAGAGAGGTTTTCACCCGTAGATACATCCTTTATTTTTACTATTTTATCATCAAGAGGTGCCTTTCGGTTTTCACCTAGAGACATTTCACTTTTTGATTTATTCTTATTTTTACTTTTGCGACTAGAGGACAGAGCAGTCTCGCTGAAGTATGTTATGTAGTCTAAATCAATGGCGAAGCCTGATTTGTGGTCCCCACTGGGTATGCCTTCTCGTAATGCCATAAAATCAGCAATTGCCTCATCATTCTGAAATGTATCTAGCACTGGTAGTCCTTGTTGGTCCCAATCGACTAGCTTAGGGTAAACTAAGGAAATGCCATCGTCGATGTTGGTGAATTGGGGTGAGGATGCAGACATCATGCATATGTATTCAGTGATGTTGTAGATGAGATTATCATCATCCAACTCAACATCGGACTCTATCCAATATTCTCCTTCACTAGTGTCATATTTGTTGTTAAAATAAGGGGTGAAGGTTTTAGAGCCCTGATCGTCAATGTTGTCTGATACTTCAGATGGATTGGACGGAGGGGGTTTAGATGATGGGTGTTGTACATCATGGGAAGTGGCAATGGAACTTTTATTGTTTGGTGCATGTTCAATTTTGAATGTTTGCCAAAATCATTGTTCATAGATCAGTTCCCCTGGTTCAACAAACAAATCATCAAGACAACAGTAACTTAGGGATTGTTCTGAGCCAAATTCCCACTCTTGGGAGTCTGTTTCAGTGAAGGTTTCCCTAGTAGTCTCGACACTATCCGAAGCATGTACTCCCTCATTTGAAATTCCAAAGGTACATCGATCGTCATTGTCGGGTGATCCAAACCCTAATCCAAGATACTTTGGAATTTGAAAAGTTTCTATGGGTTCCCTTCAGCCAGTTTTATTTCTTCCTAGGCCACTAGTACCATCATAGCCTTTAGCCTTCATGATGTCATAACCTTTGCCATATTTTTGAACTGGTAACGGGGGTAGTGTGACAGTATCCTTATATATCCATCCTGTAATGTCAGTAAGGTCTTCCTTACTCATGTCTCCCCACTTGATAAAAAATGTTTTTGGTGGAACTTTGAAAGTTTCCTAAGGTTCCATTCTGAAACATGGCACACCATAGACTTTTGGAGACCTGTGCATTTTTGTTATGCTATATGTTGTATGCAGTTTGAATTCTCCATAGCCAAGGTCCTAGATTTTGTTAGTGGATTCTGTCTTAGGGCCAGTGGAAAGTGGTGGTATGGCGGAAGATGTGGATGGAGCGGATGTGGAAGATGACATGAGTGTGGACGGGTCGACGTATTTGGATGATGAGAAGCTAGATGCTTCTTGGTTAATAGGTACTCAGTTTTTAGAGATACCTCTTAAGTTTGTACAATATCGAAAAGGGTCGGTGTCTCCATATATGGTTATTTTTGTGCCGTCAAATAGAAACTTTAGACACTGGTGATATGTGGACAGAACAACTTTTAAGGCATGAATCCATGGACAGCCTAACAAGATGTTATATGGTAGTTCTAAATCTAGGACCTGGCAGGTTGTGTCCACAATGACCGGTCCCACTCTAATTGGGAGAGAGATAACGCCCCGTGAAGAGTGTTCCTCGTCATTGTATGCTTTGATCACTATACTCTTTGTTGGGTCCATGCACGCATCAAAGAACCCTAGAGCCTTAACCAATTTGAGGGAGCATATATCCAATCCTGCTCCGCCATCTACTAAAATCCATCGAACTTTGTGCTTGTGGACAAAAGTTTCTATGTGCAATGCATCATTGTGGTTGGTTTTAGGTGATGAGTAATCTTGATCTGAGAAGGTGATGTGGTGAGGCATAGTGAGATATCCCACCATGGTTTCAAATTGATTGGCATCGATGTCCTTGGGGACCAATGACTCAAGCAAGGTTTTATCTAGGATATCTTTGTGTGTGAGGGATATACGAAACAACTCAAGTATAGAGATTTGTGCGGGAGTCTTTCCTAGCTGGTTGATGAGGTTCAATTGACTTTTGGGTTTCCATTGCTTTGTGGTCGGGACAGGTTCTAGCTTTTTAGCAGATGGGCCAAGTATGGTTATTTTGGGTTGTCTAGCAAGAGGTGGACCAGCTATAGTAACCTTTCCACTCTGAGTAGTAGCATTACATTGGGGTGCTCTCCTGACCGTAATGGTATTGATATATTCATTGTCAGTTCGGAAATTGTTTATAGTAGGTCCACTAGAATAGTCATATTTGACTAGGCTTGATTATTGTGCATCTGTAGACCTGACGTGGAAGCCTTATGAGAACCATGGTCCTGCAGTGGATTCTTATGAATAGTATGATCTGAATTGGAGGAAAATTGAGATCCACCTACTTCAATGACACGACTTTCAATAAGATCTTGTATTTGGTTTTTCAATTGTCGATAGTTAGAGGTTGTATGTCCTTTTCCTCGATGGTATTCACAAAACGCATTGTCATTCCACCATGCTGGTTTGAATTGTCCTAGGTCATATGGTTTTGGTTCTTGGAGTGTAATGACCCCATTTTGGAGACATTTCTTAAGGAATTCTTCAATGGGTTCACCCAAAGGAGTGTATGTGAGACCTTTAGGAAATTGTCTCGTTTGACGGTATTGTCCTTGATTATTTTGACTATTCTAATTGTTGAAAGGGAAATTAGGGGGGTGTCGATGTCATTGTTGGTTGGTGTTGTTGTTGAACCCCTTTTAGGGCCAGTATAGGACCCACAATGTTTGCAGTCTTGGAGTCAACCAAACCATCATTTGTAACATGTTTATTTTTTACCCAGTATTTATTCTTGTCAGTGGTTGGATTGACATTTGTGTTTTTGGAACCATATCATAATTCTCCCTTTGCGATAAGGGCTTTCTCAATCTAGACCTCTTTTTTGACTAAATCTGTGAAGTTTGTGCAACAATGTACTTGCAATGCATATTTTAGGGGCCCCAAAAGTGTTTGGAAAAAAATGTCAACTTTCTCCCTTTCGGGTATGTCAATGTGACATCAACTAGCAAGGCTTCTCCATTTTTGAAAAAATGGGATAAATGTCTCTCCAGCAACCTCTTGTGTGAGATTGCACAAGCTAGTGATGGAGGTGTCCATGTCGATGTTGTACGTGTAGTTTTTGATGAATTTTCATTTAAGCTCATCCCATGTCTGGATTTCCTTTTGTGTGGAAAACCATTCAAGGGCTTGACCCACCAGACTTTTAGAAAAAAGTCTCATCAAGTATGTTTGTTCATAGGTGATGTCCATACAATTGGTTGCAAATTCACGAACATGTTCAATGGGGTTTGTCTTGCCTCTGTATTTTGTGAAATTTGGTGACACATATCCCGGAGGAAATGGAGGCATGTATACGCTCATGTCGAATGGGTATACATTTAGGTCATATGATATTTCCGATTTCTGGCTTGAAATGTATAGGTTTTGAATAGTTTTTTCTACCCCCATCAGTCTTGTTTGGAGGGCATCCATAACAGGATAACTTATGTTTCCGTACGTTGTATTGCTTGGTACACCATAGGGTCTCATTTGTTGTGTGTGAATATTGGTGTATTGTGACGATATGGATTGTTGTGGTATGTATGACGTTTGCGGATTGCCATGTTGTTGATATTGAAAGTTATGATTGGGCACGTGTTGGTGAGTATGAACATTGGATGAGTAGGTTGGGATGTGTCCCCCAGCCATGTGTGTTGTTTAGGGAATGTGATGACCATGAATGTTATGATGCGTTAATGGTGCCATAAGTTGTGTTACTTGGCCACCTTGTGCGAATTGTTGGGTTTGCACAAGGGGAATGTTTGTATTTGTACCTTGGGAGGCAATGACATGTGACTGTGTTGTCGTGTTAATGTTTGGTTGTTGTCCTTAGATGAAAATGCGTCCCTTGCCCCCTCCCAAAGGATTTTGTGAAACACCACTGAGCGGATATGTCAAAGGTGTACTCATGGTAGTAGATGTAGCTATCAAGGGGGGTTGTTATGACTTGATGATGCCCCCATGGAATTTATCATAGTGGTGAAGAGAGGGTTGGAGTAATTTTCCCATATTGTTGAGGAGCCAAGAGTGGTTCTAGCCGATTGGGATAGTGTCATGGATGTTGTGGGCATTGTGGATGATTGTGATCCTCCAATAGATGTAGCAATTATTGTGTTGGAGGTGTTTGGGATGTTGGAGGTAGCATGCACTGTTGTTGTGGTGTCAAAGAAGGTATTGCTCGTAGTGTTTGGAGGTTGACCACTATGTGACATGTCATGTGTGTTGTTGTTATTAGCTTCAGGAGGTGTCACATTTATCGTGTTAATGTCAAATCCTTGAGGTAATTTGGCTCCTTCACTCAAGAGTATAGCCAAGTATTTGTCTCTGTCGTAACGGACCATTGTTTCAATGAATTGAGAGGCCTTTGGATCTTGTGCTATTGCCTCTAAGTTTTCCTCAAGTATTTGACCATATTCATCTTTTTGCAAGAATTGGTCAAATGGACTATTTGATGAGTGTGGTGTCGTCGTTAAAGGTTGATTGTTTTTTTTGCTAAATGGATCATCAAAGGTCCAGTTTGGGTCATGCGTTGGCTTGTTGACAGTGGACGTGGGGTCTTGCTGAGGATTTTCCATTTGTCTTTGTTGTTTTTAAAGTCTGGTTTCCACCATAAATGAGATTGCTCAAATAAAAAGGAATGACAACTAAATGTAGTGATGACGCTATGCAAGGTCTAAATTCTAAATGATGACTAGGATGATTAATGTTTTGGATTTTTGTGAATAGGATATGCAATGTGAAGATTTAAGATGCAATTTAAGACAAGGGTATCTAAGCACTTCTAAGATCAAACTTTGTTTTCAATTTTGGTTACTAGAGGACTTTGTTGAAAATGGCAAGGTGACAAGGTCAAAATGACTAGTGAATTTTCCTAACTAGACTTTTGAGTTGGAAAATTTCACAAAAAAGGACAATGACTAAAAAAAGGGGGTTGATAACTTAGTCCAAAAGAGCCTAGTTTCGAAAACAATGATGTTGCAAATTGTGCTGAGGTTTACCTAATCCTAAAGATGCAAAAATGTGAACCTAGGGACAACCTAATGCCGAATGTATGCAACTAAAATAATGAAGGATGCAACCTATGGTAATGAATGCAAACTAGTGGTCAAGATTTTGAGCAATTTCAAGTTTGGTTTCTAACAGAATCTTCTAGGAAATAGTGTTTGGAAAATGGCTAAGGAGATTAAGACTTCGGCTTTGAATTTGTATGAAGTTTTAAACAGTGACAAGCAAATGTGTCATTTGAGGTGTCAGTTGTGTCAGGGTTTTGCGAATGCGGATCAAGTTCAACAAATGCAACTCAGAAATAGACAAATGCGACTCAATTTGTCAAATGCGGCTCAATGACAGTCAGTTGCATCTTAGTTTTGCATATGCGGCTCGGCAGTGTTCAAATGCATCACGATGCATACAGATGCGGCATTTTAAATGTCAACTGCGGTTTAACAGAGCAATTGGGGTGCAGAAAATTGATTGCAGTTTAACAAATGCGACACAATTTTGTTTCAAATTGATTTTCTTATCTTTTTGATGGCAAGTTTGATCTATTTGGTGTTGGGTGTTTTGTTTGGAGCTATAAATGTGATAATTCCAGAAAGCATTTGACAAGCACAGTGTTTTAAGAGTAACCAAACACACATTAGATAAGCACAATCCTAGGTTAGGCCATGACAGTATTCGCTAGATTCCACGTAGGTCTCCCCAACCGCATATCTGTAGCATGTGAATTTAGAAGCTTGGTTGCACAGGCTCCCCCTTACAGTGCACTCTCTTCTCAGGCCAACCAAGCTTCCAACCCCCATGAAACTCCCATGGCGAGCTGATCACCTCTACTACAAATTGTGAAAGTGTGGATGCCTTCACACTGACCGGTGCTGCGCTAGCAAATAGAAGGATTTTGGCTTACTACACAAATTTTTTTAGTTAGGGACCCCCGTTCGAGTGGCCATACATGGGGCAAGAGATTAATCACCATTAAGGTGGCACTCGAACTTGAAGAGGTTAAGCTCAACAGTGTTTAAAGGAGTACAACTCCGTCCATATGACACATCCGCACAAGCACCCTTAGGTTTTCCCTTAAGGTTTACATTTATATACTGGTCAGGGGTAGCTTGGCTTTAGCTCCATTGCCGGTTTGAGTTGTGTTGGGGTGATGAAATCCCCAAGCAGGCCTAATTTCTAGAGTTGGTAACCGTTTCTCTTACACCCAAGATTGCCTGAAAGCGCGAGGGGAGAGGATACTCTGATATACCAAGTCAGGGTAATAACATATAAAAATGGGGCTGGTTTTCTAATCATGAGGTTTTCACCAAGTGAGAGCATACTCACCTACCATTTTGCAAACACAATCAAATAGAAACAAACATGCATCCTTTTTAAAAGCACCAAAATGAAGTGTTTTCTACACTAGAAATCACAAACACGTTGTTTGAAAAATGAGTCTTTGACAAGTGTAGCTGCAAAACCACGAGTTAGCAATTTTATCCAAAAATTTTGGACTGCCACATGCTGCAAAACACGATTAGTAACACGACAATCCCTACTGGTCAGAATGCAGAAAATAAACTAGAATGCTAAAAGAAAACAGAAAGAACAGAAAAACCTTAAAAATCCGAATGCAAATGACAAGAAAACTTTACCGGGCGAATGCGTCATGATAGAGAAAATGCATCGCTTGGTTCATCAAATGCGGCTCTGTATTTCAACTGCGGCTTTTTGGACTACGATTGCAGCTTGACAGAGTGATTGCGGCTTTCCTATTTTTGAATGCATCATGAAGCATCAAATGCATCACGATTTTTTAAAAAAATGTTGCGTCGCTCTGTACCTATACCTTAAAAACAACAGAAAACACAAAACCGTATAGAAATAATAGCAAATAATAGAGTCGTGTTCATGTCAGGTTCACCAAATGTATCTATGGAAATTTAGATGGGTTAGCTTATCAAATAATAAACATCAAAATCCAATGAAATAACAAAGCACAAAGGAAATATAATGAAAATAAAAGGAGTACTACTACCAGAAATCTTCATCTTCCATGGTTCACCTTTGTTACACCTTTTTTGCAGTAAGTCAATGAAGCCCTCAGATTTGAAATTGAGCAACCTATAATAATGCCAAAGCCCTATGCAAATGTTGAAGGATTTGATAAAATTATGCCTATGTCTATGACAATATGGTAAATGAAAATAATGACTACCAATGCTAAAATGACTATAATGCCTATATTAAAAATGACCAGGTCTCGAAATTATGAGCAAAATTGTCTTTTATAGAAAACACAATTTTGAGTGGACGGATGAGATTAAATTCTAAGAAAGACCTAGAATGAGAGGTCCAAATTAAACCTGAGAATCCCTAATTAAAGTTAGGGAAAATTCATTAATCGAATGGTCAAGATAAAACCTCAGATAAATGGATCGATGGTGGAGAATAAATGAGATAAATTAATTAGAAAATAAAGATTTTCGAAAACCAAGAAGATAAAGATTGTCTGATTTGCGAGATTCAAAAAATCAAGAAGATAAGATTTGAATTGAAGATCAGATTTGGAAAATCAAGAATCTGCCTGATTACTTTATTTTTGGAAGCTTAGTTACCAATTTGAATTAAATTAATTCAAATTATGGATTTTATGAGACAATAAATAATCTTTTTCAAATTATTTACCAAAATGGACTGACAGTTAAGATTGTGATGACATTTTAAATAATTGATTTATTTAAAATGAGAGGAATATTAATTTAGGCAATTAAATAATTAAATATAATTATTTAATTTAGCATATAAGATTAATTAATTAAATTAATTAATCAATTCATTTAATTAATATAGTTAGTGACATATTAAATAAATAAATAAAATTTATTTATTTAATAATCAGGAAGAAATATATGATGAAGGGTAATTAAATAAATTAAGAAATTTATTTAACTAAGGGAAGACTTAGACAATTAATGATGTATTTAATAAATAAATAAAATTTATTTATTTAATAATCATGAAGAATAAAAGGACATGAATTAATTAAATAATTATAAATTATTTAATCAATAGTCGAATGTGGACCAAGGACATAATTAAATATTTTGATTATGCTAGGACGAAAGTGGTAAAAATGAAGCTTGCAGGCCTAGGTCATTTTTAGGTGTCTACAATAGTATTTTTTATCTTAAAAAAATGTTTTTTATTGGTCCACTATTATTGCTTTCCACCTTGGGAATTTTGAATTGTCGACCTATTTTGAATTTATGAAATAAGGCATTTTTAGCCTACCTTGGAGAAAGTTTCTAAGGTTGAGGGTGGTATAAAAGCAAGTTGAGTTGTGAAGAGTTGTATGACAGTGTGATGCAAAGTGATGAAAGTGATCCATAAATCATAAGCGTAAAAGTTTATGTGTGAGATGTGTTGCAGGCAATGAGATAAAATTTTCTACAATCCTACAAATGTGTTAATTGTTGTGGTGGATCTTTTTGTTTTCTTTTGTATTTGTAGGAAGTGAGCCTCCCTGTTGTACAATGAGTCCCTTTTGTAGGTAGTGAGCCTTTTTACTTAGATAGTGAGTCCTTTTCTAGGAAGTGAGCCCTTGGTAGTGAGCCTCTATTTTATATTATTTATATTGTGAGTTAACCCTCATCGTGGTTTTTCCTTCATTAGGTTTTTCACGTAAAAATTTGGTGTTCATTGTGTTGATTTTCTTTCTGTTATTTGTGTTTTATGCTCTTACTTAATAATAGAATAGTGTAGTTGTGAAATTAATAAGTATTGAAGTTTAAGTTTGAATCTTGTGATAACTGATTCACCCCCCTCTCAGTTGTCTTGCACCTATTTAACAATTGGTATCAAAGATTTGGTTCTTGGTATAGAGCTTATCCGCTTAAGGAAGATTTGATAGCACATAAGTTGGTGATCCCTATGTTCGATGGAATTGACTACAATGACTAGAAGGGACAGACAAAAGGATATATTATCTCTCTTGGTTTTAAGACCTAGAAGGCTATTGAGAAAAATTATACATACCTGTCTAGTGGTCTTACTACTACAGATGAGATCTCTACTTATGAAGAAAATGAGAAGGAGAATTATGCTATTTGTAGTGGGTTATGTAAGAATGAGCAAGCCAAAGTTATTTCTTTGGATTCTTCATATGAGGTCTAGAAGAATTTGGAAGACATGTATGAAGGAAATGAAAGAGTGAAATTGACAAAGAAGCTAGCGGAAAAGTGTAGATTTGTGAATCTGAAGATGGAAGAAGGTGAATAGTTTACAAGTTTCTTTTAGATGGTTAAACTAACTACAAATGAAGCTAGAAATCAAGGAGGAAAAATATCAAATGAAGACATAATTGAGAAGATCCTGTTCACCCTACCAAATTGCTATAGTGATAAGATCCTGGTTATTGAAGAAGTGTATGATCCTAAGAAGTATACTTTGGAACAGTTGTTCGGAACCTTACAAGCATTTGAGTTGAAGAAGTTTTGGAAAGAAGACAAGATAGAAGAAAATACAGAAATGACATTTAAGGGATTGAAAATTGAAGAGGAACTAGATAGTGATGGTGTTGATGAGTTGGAAGCAAACTTCACTAGGAAGTTGAAGAAAGGCATCAAAAAGTATAAATGTATGTTTCCCTTTAAATGTTTTAGTTGTAGTAATATTGGTCATTATGCTTCAAGATTTCCAAATAGAGTTGTGCATAAGAATAAAGATTATAAGGATAAGGATAGTAAGGATAAGAAATATAAGAAGTTGTACTATGTTAATGAAGAAGCAGAAATTTTTGATGATGAATCTAAAAATGAGGTTGATGATAGTGAACACTTATTCTTAGCTTTGGAAAGTAAATCTGTATCCACTAACCCTGGAAGATGTGAGAAAGAAGGCTCTGGCAAATAAGAGGAATAAGATAGAAGGTACTTTGGTTACCACTTTTCATCCAAGAGAAGATGAAGACTATTGGGTAATCAACATTGGATGTTCTAATCACATGACCGGAGATAAGAGTAAGTTCACTAAACTTGAGAAATATGATGGTAGTTTAGTTATGTTTGGTGATGATTGAGGAGCTAAGATCCATGGGAAAGGTTCAATTAGTTTTGATGGAGTGCACAATATTGATGATTTATATTATGTGAAGGGTTTGAGGCATAACCTTATGAGTTTTGGTTAGATGTCTAGCAATGGTTTTAAACTTGTGTTTCAGAAAAATACCTATGAAATCAAAAAAGATTCCAAAAATGGTGATAAGATTGCTGCTGGAAGAAGAACCCATGGAAACATCTACCAGCTGAAGGGATTTTATGGTCATTATCTTGTATCTCAAATCGGTGAAATTTGGTTATGGCACCAGAGAATGGGATATGTAAATTTTGATAACCTTGTCAGGATCAGTGTAAAGGAGATTGTTCGAGGGTTTCCTAGAATCACAAGACCTCGTAATGCTATTTGTAGAAGTTCTCAATTGGGGAAACAAACAAGACACAACTTTAAGGGAAAAGAGCACTGTACTACCAAAATGTTGAAGTTAATACATACCGATCTTTGTGGTCCGACTAGAACTAGAACCCTGAATGGTGATAGGTGTTGGCCTCCTACAATGATTCAACAACTAAGCCCTTACAACTATGATTAAGAGATTGGACATATAATCTGAATATCCATCTTAATCATTATGAAGGTGCATTTAACTTGTCAACCCAGGGACATAGACTTGAAATGGGTTAGCACAATATGTGCACTATGAATCTATAGTGTCCATATTCATTCTATAGCTAAGAAATACATAAGGTTGCAAGTAAATTTCTTGGAAATAATTAATATAAGTGAACATCAACCAACAACTATATTAAGCTAAAATGCATGATAGAAATGAAAATCTGAGCAAACAGATATAGGAAACTACTCTATCTACTTTGGTTATAGGAACAGTCATAGAATGTAATTCTAGTGGTTGTAGGAACAAATAGTGCTAGATTATTAACTAATTGTTGAACAAAAAGTATTAACTAAACTAAAGGATGTAATGCTCACCAAGTTGGCCACCTTGGATGAGTATCCATTGAGACAAATGTAAACTCATATGCACAAACTTATAACTTCATTTTATTCATTGGAAAACATGAGTACAATCAAGCAACATAACTATATTATTGAAAAAATAAGAATGTGAGTACATCATCAAATTAATAAACCTCATGAGAAGGAGAATTTGAGTCTTATTTATGGGAAGAAAAAATACTAACTACCTAGCAAGATGGTCAACTCCAACAGAATAGGAGGATGCCACTTTAGGGAAAGCATAAAAATTGGAGAGGAGGTTATGTATGTGTGGAATCTGGTCAAGCATGTTTTCCTTCACACAAATCTAGAAAAAAAGTAACTCCTATATTCACTCAACAAACAATTAAGACCATTTACAAGGTGGTTACAATTATTTGATTTAAACTAGGAATTTTCCTCCATTGAGAGTCTTCCTTCCATTGACCTTTGAATGATCACCTTGTTGACCTTTGTGGAAAACAACCAGTTGGTAGAATCTTCCTCAATTTTGTAGGTTCTAATTATATCTACATAACAATATTAGTATGCACAAAAAATGCATATCTGTAACTATCTTAAAGTAACATTCATTAATCCACATGTAAAATTAACATAGATAATTCATATAGCATGTCAATTTCATTAAAAGGTTACAAAAATAAACTCATGCCAAATGTCTATGGTTTTGAGGAAATATCATAAGAAGGTCAACATCCAAGTATCAAAGTCTATGACAACAACATCAAATAGATAATAAACTCTATCAAAATTGAGCCAAAAATTGGACTCATCACACCCCCAACCTAAGGCTTTGTTAGTCCTCCAACAAAGAAAGGGCTAGTTGCTAAATGATTTCTGGATTCGATTGTGTGATAATTTTTTGCATCAACATTTCATATCACACTCTATGATCCATCATCAAGATGAGAGAAGAGCACAAGGATCAGAATGATAAGTTGTAGACAAGGAAAGGATAAAAAGGTGAGAAAAATGAGGGAGAAGGGGTGGCACACTAACCAAGGCACCAATACCAAATTAAAAAACTTAATTAAATTAAATTCCAAAAATCTTAAATTCCTTAAATAGTAAATTATTGAAATAAAAGCAAAAATGACAACCATTCTAATAAATACAACTACAAACTTAAAACAAAACAAAAAATAAACAAAAAATTGAAAGAGATTAATACATATATAGGTATGTATTATGATACATTTGAATATATGTATTAGATGAAACAAAACAACAAATATGCAAACAATACAAAATACAAAAAATGTAAAAATAAAACCATACAAATTAGAAAGAAAATACAATGACCACCAATAAATAAACAAATGAATTTAATCAAGAAAAAAGAACCAAACCAAAGGAAACAAGAAATAGAAAGAAGGAAAAAAAGAAAGAACCAAGAAGAAATAGAAACCTAAATAAAACTCACAATTGCTAAAGGAAAATAAATTTCAAAAACCATCAAAGAAGAAAAAGAGAAAATTCAAACACAAACAAATAAAAAACAAATCTAGAAATTTAAATAAAAAATAAAAATAAAATAACTCAAAAAGGGAGGAGAAACCTATATATACAATATAATTACTCAAACATATTCATAAAATTAATGAAAAACTAAACCAAAAAAAGGGAAGTAAAAATAAAAAATTAAATTAAAAGCTTAACAACAATATTCTAGGAAACATTATAATTTTCATTATATTAAATTCAATATATGTGAATAATATAGAAAAATATATATAATTGTAAATTACTAAACTAAAAGAAAAACATGAAAATTATTAAAAATAAAAACCTAAAACACAAAGAGAAAAAAACCGAAACAAAAAAGAATAAAATCAAAAGGATTTAATACATATATAGATATGTACTTTGATACATATGAATATATGTATTAAATAGAAACCATAACAAAACCGAAATCACTATATACTACAAAAAATATGTATTAAATATTAACAAACATATTTGAAAGAAAATAAAAGACCACCATCTTGGAGAGCTAAAAAAGAGAGGGAAGGAGAGGAATAGGGAAGGGAGGAAACATGGGGAATAAGAAGAGCCAGGAGGAAAGATGAAACAAATGAGGGAGGGCACAAAAGGAGAGAGGAAAAGAGAGGAAAGAGGTGGGGAAGAAAACAAATATTAGCGATCAAGAGGGAGATGACGAGTACCCATGCTGGCTAACAAAGGATGCCAAGACAAGCTTAAATCCCAACCTTCATCATGATTTAGGTTATGGGGATGGCTATTGATTTCAATGGCTTAGTCAATGCCCTAAAATTTGAAACTACCAACTATCTTAAATCAATTATTGCAGTGTATGAATTAGGGTCCCAATAGAACCCTTGCTTGTTGTCCAACATGTCCCATCTTTGCCTCTATGCAACTATATCATACTAATAATACCTCAAATTTGGCATAGGCCATAATAGGATAAGTGGCTAAAAAGTTAATGGAAGCCAAAATTGTCCCTTCGACCTTCCAATCTATATATATCTATCAACTCTTTTGCATGTTGTAGCATAGTTCTATAGAGAGTGAGGCTTAGCTTGTTTTAACTCATTAGTTACACTGTTCCACCTCTGTGCTAGATATCCCATTACAGATTCCCCTGTGGTTTTGCTACCTTCTCATATTCTTTGTACACTGCTTCTCTCACAAGAAGGATCCTACTACTATAGCTTGGTCAGTATAGAAATCCGTGGCATTCCTTGAAAATGTCTCTAGGTTTCTAGATTCAGCCTTGATGGGTAGGGGAGTATTGGATTCTATTTTCCTATAAGTCCTAAATTTTTCTCCCCAACTAATTTAATTTTGTATCTAGGACATGAATTCCCTTAATTGGATATCCCCAAAATACAAAAATGGATTCCAATCATGATATTTGGACACAGTATAATTATGCAAATAGAATTCACACAAAAAAAATTTCATCTTAGGGGGAGCAATCTGATAAGCCTAGAAAAATTCAAGAGTCTCAATGGAAGTATTCAAACCTAAAACAATCCTTGCTAGTTGAAAAGAAAGATTCTTCTCCTTCAAATATAGAGAATAGATCCTTGGAGGAGTCCTACATTCTAATATTTGAGGTACTAAGGCTACTATATTGTCCACCTTTTCCTTTAAAGCAACAATTTATGCATTCTTATTTTCAATCTCTTCATCTTTCTTTTGAATGTCCTTCTTCAGTCTATGTTTCTCCTATTTCCATTCCTCTTCCCTCCTTTGCATCTTATTCCATAAGCTCATTACTACCATGCACATTGAAAAATCAGAGGGCTTATGTATTCCTACCAAAAAATTTCCTAGCATTGATGCTTGCTTTTCATGTGGCCCCAGTTGTAGGGATTTTGTTTGTTTAGATAATTCTGACTACAGGGGTAATAATTGTTCTCCCAGTTTTGGATACAGGGGCTCTTTCTCTTACTACAAGAACTCTTACTCTTTCTCTTGCTGCAAGAAATCTTGATTCTTCTCATACTCTTGACTTTCAACTTGTTCTGTGATTAGCAGCAAGCTCTGCCAGCCTTATATTTGTCGCTTCCTCAAATATGTCCTTTTCCTCAAAATTCACCTACCTCATTGGGGCTTTTGTGTCCTCCTGTGATTTTTCTCTAGTCCTAGGGCTTCCTTGTGGAGACATACCAGTGGTTGGTTTAGTTTGTCTTTTTTTTTCTAGGAGGGCTCTCATGTTTCTCTTTGGCTACAAGAAGAATAGCGTCAACCTTCCATTTCTTAGAGCTTGATGCTTATTTTGTTGTTGTTTTCCTTTTATATTTTCCCTTCCTTATTTATTATTCTTTCTTTTGTTCCCTAGTTTGAATTAGGATGCCAAGAGGGACAACATCATCATAATTTCAAGAGGAACTTTCTTTGTTTAAATGTTCTACCTCAGAAGAACTAATCTCTATAGTTTGCTCAACTGCAAGAGGGTTTACACTAGGGCTTTCACAAGAATTTGAGGCACTAGGAGTGGCTTCAACCATGCTCAATATCCTACTATCCATATGAGGTTGAGGAAAAACACTAGGTCACAAATGCTCTAGTCTAAATTGATCAATATTTAAGAATTCTTCCCAAACTGTCATATCAAACACACCATGCAGAGACTTGTCTACTAATAATTTGATTAGACAATGGTGGGAAATGAAATTATCCCTAACTTTTTGGGTCTCGTCCATGATTGTAAGAAGATGATATAACAAATTTGGTATGTTCATTCTTCTCCCATGCCTCATATGATTCAGGAGTTTGAAGTGCACAAAATGTAGATTCGATTGAAAAATTTCACACGTAATGTACTTCATATCATAAACAACTACTTGCTTCCATGGCTCAGACATAAAGGTTCTCTTTGTACCTTTCTTGTCCACACTTAATGGAGGGTCACTAGGTTCTGTAAATTCATCCCTAGCTTACCTAATATCTCTGGTAGTAGGGTAATGTTCATTGTTGGTAGACAACCCTGTAACTTCCACAATCCTCTCTTCAGTAGCTATGACTTCCAACCCTTTTACCACAACCTTTCCTTCAACAATGACTAGGAAAATTCCAACACAACATCTTCATTAAAACCATTAAGCTTCAAGAAATAATCTAACCATCTGTAGTTTTTAAACTCAGCCTGGCAAGGTGCATCCTTCACTAATACATCATGAACCATGGGTTCATTTTGAATTAACCTGCCTCCCATTGTTCAATTGTCTGCGATTAAACAATCACTCTGCAAGGTTTCCCTTCTTGCAATATTTATCTAAAAGCCAAATTTCTCCTTCCTACAATCTTTGTTGAAATCCAACACAAATGTCATCTGAATTTTACCTTTTTGGTGGCTTAGGATTATGACAGAAGAAATAAAGGCCATAAATAGTAATAAATGAATAATACAATTGACAAAAATGGTGGTGGTGTGGTGTCATCTCACACATGCAAGCCATCACCTCACAATTCAAATTGGCTCAATTGAAACTTTGTTGACATGGACCATCATGGAAGGACATGTGGACATGTTATTTACACTCCCCCCAACCTAAATTTGAGCATGTGTCCTCACATGCAACGTAGTAATGAAAATTTGATAGGGGTAGGGAATAATTACATGCTATGGAGAATGTCTATATTAATGTATAGTAATTAAATGAATGTACGAAAAGACAATTAAGATATAACAAATTGATGCACATGTACCTAAATTCTTGGAAGATCTATTGTAAATATTATAGAGAAAGTACAGGTCACCTTTTAAGAAGTCAGTTGAGCAATTAATGAAAGTGGAATGGAATGAAGTGAAGTGGAATGAAGTGAATTTATGGTGGCATGATGGAAGAAAAAGAAAGGTGGAGATGGATGGGGGGATGGGTGAATGAATGAAGAAGTGGACTCCCACAAAAGTGGAAGTATTTATTATGACAAGTTATGTACCTTAGTTAGCTAGAAGGAGGGACACTAGGTCTGCTTCCTTCAACTACAGGAAGTTCGAGTGTTACATGCTGAGTGAATTGCTATAGGATTTCCTCCTTGGAAGTTGGCTTGTGATACAACATAAGGTGATGACCATTGAAAAGCAACTTAAATCTCAAAGGGTCAATGGTAGTGAGTTGAATAGTACAATTGGGGAAGACTTCAACAACCTCACATGGTCCTAGCCACCTTGTCTATAATTTTCCTACATTATCTTGATACCTTGAGTCGTAGAGTAGTGCCCAATCATCTGGATAGAATTTCTTGTCCTTTATGTCTTTGTCATGCCACTTTATTCTCTGATTATGTACTACCTCTATGTGATGCAAGGTTGTCTTCCCCATCTCATCCAAAGTATTCAACTGCATAATTCTATCCTTTTGTGCCTAAGATATATTCATCCCCATGTCTAATGTAGTCCTAAGAGTCTTATGCTCAAATTTAATGGGCATCATAGCTATCTTTCCATACAACAAATCAAAAGGAGTGAAGCCTCTAGTTGTTTTCCAAGTGGTCTGATAGGCCCAAACAACTTTTGGCAGCCTATTTCCCAATCCTTCTTATGGATAGCCACTATTTTGGTTAGAATGGCTTCATTTTCCCTGTTAGTCACCTCAACTTGGCCATTGGCCTGAGGGTGATAAGGAGTAGACTTCATGTGCCTTATGTTGTATTCATTGACCAGTGTTGTAACAAGGGTTGAGTTGAATTGAGCCTGATCAGTAACTATCTCTCTTGGAACCTCATACTGTGTGAAAATTTCCTCATAAAAAATATTTTGCAACCTTATTATCTCTTGTGTGCTTCATGGCCTTAACTTCTACCCACTTGGTTACATAATCAGTGCATACTAAGATATAGGATTTACCATTTGATGGAGGATCAATGTGTCCTACAAAATCCAATCCCCATTTGTTAAATGGAGTGATTACTACCTAGGGGTAAAGGGGCATCTCATTAGATTTGGTTGGCCAACCCATCCTTTGGCATCTATCACACATCCTTGTATATTTCCCTGCATCCTTGTGGAGTGTGGGCTAGTAATATCATGTGTTCAAAATCTCCATTGTTGTCCTCTTGTTGCAAAATTCCCTCCACAAGGTTCATTGTGAGATGCATGTAGAATATCATATGTCTCATCTTCCCTCACACATATCCACATGACATGGTTTGGTCCAATGTAGAATAGACATCCAACAATCTATGAAAAAGGAGAAGATTTCTCAATGAGCACCCTTCTCTCTTTTGGAGAGAAATGAGGAGGAAATCTCCCTGTGACTAGATAATTAGCTATGTCAGCATACCAGGGTGTATGCGCATTGATATAAAATAAGTGTTCATCAGAGAAAGAGTCATCAATTACTTGATTCTCCTCTGATGTAGTCATCCTTGAAAGAAAGTCTACAAAAATATTGGCCTCCCCTGGTTTATCAACAATGGTTATGTTAAACTCCTCCATCAACAATAACCATCTTGCTAGCCTACTTGATATCAGAGGTTTATTCATGAGATACCTAATTGTTGCATGGTTTGTGTACACAAAGATCTGATAGACTGTTATGTAGTGCTTGAATTTGTTAAGGGCATAAACCACTACCAACATTTCTATTTTTTCCACTGTATAGTTGAATTCAATTCCCTACAATTTTTTGCTGAAAAAATAAATGGCATTCTCAATAGCTCCTTCTTTATGTTCTAAGACTTCTCCTATAGCATAATATGATGCATCTGTATAAATGTGAAAATGAAACTCCCAATTGAGACCTTTGAGTATAGGAGCATAAGTTAAAGCTGCTTTTAAGTCAAAAAAAGACTTCTCACAGTCTTCTGTCCATTGGAATTCAACAACTTTAGTTAGGAGAGGGTACAATGGTGTTGTCATTTTTCTAAAGTCTTTGATAAAACACCTATAGTAACCTACATGTCCCAAAAAACTCCTACATCTTTTTTTTTGCAGGTATAGGCAGATTAGTGATCACCTCAATCTTGGCAGGATCTACTTGAATTCTTTTGTGAGAGATGTAGTGTCAAAGGACTACACCTTCATGCATCATCATGAAGCACTTATCACTATTTAAGGATAGATTATGTTCTTCACATCTCTTTAAGAATCTCCTAATATTTTCCAATGCTTCACTAAAATCAGCACCATACATAGTAAAGTCATCCATATATATCTCCATGCAATCATGTGAGATATCTGAAAATATCCTAATGACTACTCTCTAAAAAGTTGTAGGTGAATTGTAAGCCAAATGGAAGTAATAAGTAGGCATGGACCCCCCATGGACAGGTAAAGGTGATCTTCCTTTGATCCTTAGGTGCAATTTGGATCTTGTTATAGCCGCTAAATCCATCTAGAAAAGAAAAGTATTGCTTTCCTACAAGTGAGTCTAAAACTTGGTCTATGAAATGTAGGGGAAAATGGCCCTTTCTGGTGGTATCATTGAGTTCCCTATATATAAAAAAAAACTCACCACTTCCCTCCCTTTTTGGGCACAATCACCAATGGAGACACTCACTGGCTATCTAAAATGGGGTAGATAAATCCTACATCTAGCAATTTCTTTAGTTTTTTTTTTTACAATTTTTCTCAATGCAGGGTTACTTCATCTTTTTGGTTTCCTCACTAATCTACAATCATTTCTTATGTATATCCTATGAGTGCAAAGCTTAGGGTCCAATCCCTTCATATCTTGATAGTCCCACGTAAATGCATGTCGGTGGGTCCTTGGTAAGTTGGTCAATGACAACTATTATTCTTCACTCAATTTGTTGTTAATATTTAGATATTTTCCTTTTGACACTTGCATTGTGTAGTTATCTCTATCATAGCTACTTCACCAATGCTTGGCACCTTAAGTTCATGTGGCAACAATGTATGAGAGATACCTATTCCTGCAAAAAGTTTGAGGAAGAGCAGGCATAATTGTCTTCACTGGATCAAGAGAATTAGATGCATAAGAGGATGAGTCTTCCTGCACCTTAGAATGGCTTTGAATTATGTTAGAAAATACTTCATCTTCATCCTGAAGTTGCATGAAATAAATCCTTACTAACATCATAAGGTATGCCACAAAATTGATTTCCTTGGCTTCTTCACCAACATGTGGCCATACGGTATTATCCATATCATGGGATGGCTAAGCAAGAGGGTAGAGAGCAAGATTTTTGGTGCTCTTTCCATAAAAAATGGTCATGTATCTTGTCCAACATCCAATCTAGGCATCTGTTGTTGCTAACCATGGCCCACCTAGGATAATGGGGTACCCGCCTAGTGTAGCTTTTGTTATCAATAGTTTTTTTACCCTGCTGAATGCAGTATTTAGCAAACTACTAAAACATGGAAACCTCTTTTAGATGTGGGTGATCTACAGAAAGAGGAATCTCCAGAGAGAGCTAGTTCTCTAAATGACAAATTCTATTCTAAGTGACTTTCCAGGAAAAAGGATAGAAGGATAATCTGGATTTAAAATCTAAAACTAAAATTCTATCACCCTAAAAATATTGATCAACTGTAAGAAGACCCTGATAATAACTTACTCTCATCAACTCTTTAAAATTAAATTCCCACAATCTCACAACACATGTAGTTCAATAGTGATTTATGCAAAGGTTAAATTAACACAAGGCATAACCTGAACTAGCATGCAAATCCTGCAAATTACTTGACAATAGTAAGAAAAGAAAAGGATCCAACAGATTTGAATCATAGAATGAATCAAATTACTATTCCAAGTCATGAAAAAGAAGCACGAGAAAGGAAAACTTTGCTATTCTATTGAATGATGGAGTGAAACCTCTCAGAATCTGAGCACACATAAGTTTACAAGCTCCCCAAAATGTTTAAGGGAAAGAAACTTTAATCTAAACTGCTGCTAATGAGAATGAAGAAACTAAGTTTTTTATCAAAACATAGCTCTCAAGAAACCCTAATCCGAGCTCAAAAAAAAGCTCAAGGAAAAAGGCTTCAAGTTGTCTCAAAACTGCTTTAAAAGCAGGAAAAAGCACAATGCTTTCATGATGAACCTATCAAGCCTCTAAAAATAGGTTGAATCTACTTTAAAAGCTCAAAAAACACCTTATCTCTCCAAGATAAGTCTCAAATTCGACCAAGAGGAAAAGTCAATCAAAGATCTGCTAAAAATAGCAAGAAAACATAAAGCAATTTATAGAATATCACTTTTATGATTCTGTTTTACAAGATGCAGATTCTTACAATTTGTCTATTTTTACAATTTAAAGATTGAAAATCTTTTGCAAAAAGAAAATCACCTTATTTCTTCATTACAACATTATGATTTTCTCACAAAATCATAAAAATACATTTACATAATATCATATTCCTACCAACTCCATAATTGATTTCTTCAAAATCAATCAAAAATAAAAACCCAAAAGAAAAATTGACCCTTAGTCATAGGGCACCGTACCCTAATCTCAGATCACAAGATATCCATCAATTTTATCATATTTCACCATTTAATATTTCACCAAGGCATGGGAAATAAATCTCCAAGACCTAACCCATAGACCAACTTAGGAATTTGAAATTCGGCCTCCAAACATATAGCATTAAACTCATACTTCAATAAAGTCATAATGCAAAGATTAAAATTTTGACCCCATTCAAAAATTAACCACGTGCTTTGATGGAACACTTTGGATGATGATAGGGTCGAATTAGGGTTTCACCAAAACAAAGTCAAACCCTAATTATCATTTCATTTCACACCGTGATTTTGGAAAGAAGGAAACTCTGTTTGAAAGAAAAAATGCCGCCATGATGGTGTCGAATTCGAGCTCGTGTGCTTCAGTAATCTT
This sequence comes from Sequoia sempervirens, assembly GCA_007258455.2. Classification (NCBI taxonomy): domain Eukaryota; kingdom Viridiplantae; phylum Streptophyta; class Pinopsida; order Cupressales; family Cupressaceae; genus Sequoia; species Sequoia sempervirens. The sequence continues at coordinate 22,236 of VDFB02129008.1, forward strand.
TTCCGTGCTCTCCAGTTGACTGAAAACTCCAGTGGGGAAGTCTATTTTGCTTCGTATGGAAGCTATTACTTCATTATTGAACATCAAAAGGCCCTAAGGTAGTGGCCTGTATGAGTTTATGAGTTTATTTCTAACTCATTGCTATGCTTTCTGTGACTTCAGCCCACATGAACTCGAGCTTGGCTTCTGTTAGTCTACTATGTGAGAGCTCGCCTTATACTATTTGTTTTCTTCTACTGTGCAAAGGTAAGCTATTTCAATGGTTTCATCCTTGCTTATTTTGGCCTTGAGGCCGTGGCTTTACATATTCTAATATCTTTATTCTGCATTTTCTGTGGCTACATCAACCATTGCTATTTATGTTATTATCACCATGAGAGCTTGGTTGTTCTTCAAAAGCTCGAAATCATGCTTTGGGAAGCTAAAATTGAAAGTTCTGGCTATGGCTATAATGCTCCATTAGAAATATAAACTGGTAATTTTCCTTTGTTACATTTTACTCTCCAGAGACTTAAAAAATTATCCTCCTTACTCAAGGATTTTGGCCATATCAGGCCGTGTCAAAACGCACTGTAGGAAGCATTTTTTTAAACTTTTGGGCTCAACCCAAAACAAAAAACTTATTATTATGTCAATTTAAAAGCATTTTTGTTTGTGGGTATCACAGAAAGTTGAATAAAATTGTATCTCCTTCCTCTTGTCACTTGACCCAACTCAGAAACTTGCATTTGTTGTATACTCTTTCCTTTTAATTCAAGATCTCACATGGGTTATTTATGTAGCTTTTTTCTTCTACACTTTGAAGCTAACCTTGAAAGTGGGTATTCAAAATCTCTAAGGGAAACTGCATTTTCTATATTTTGAAGCTCAATTGAAATATGGGTATCAGAAAATAGTGAAAATCTATGTGTTTTATTGGAAACCCCTTCGTGGGTAACTACTGTTTGTCTTTGTCTACCTTCAGAACTGAAAAAATCCCATAAGAATAACAAAAACTGTGTATTTTCACCGAATTTAGTTCATGGGATTGACCCATCATTCATTACATGTAGTCTCGCATTTCGGCACAAACCCTCAAATGGGTATACCATATTCCAAAGAACAATGTATGCATTTTCTACTGGGTTTTGATTCACCATAGCTTCATATGCATTTATTTTTTCAAGAAAGACACTTACACAGATAGCTGTAATAGAAAACCAATATTGGGATTTGATGTTTAAAAAAAATGATGCTCATTCCTATATCTTTCATTACTCTTTTTGTCTTTTCTTTTGACGGTAGTGGGGACCATGCTACTCAAAATCTATTATCGATGTCACTCGACAGAGAAATACCTCCTTTTGAGATGACTGTGATTGAGCTATCCTTCTCAAACCTAAACATGATCATCATATTTTAATGCTTTTGAAATCAATGAAATGCCTTTGGTTACTCATTATCTTATGCTCCATAGAGGGTTACCATCCTAGCATTTAGAACAACACTGTCTTCAACTGCTAACTATCTTTGCACTTCACATTTGCTAACGAGAACAGTGACATTTGTATTATCAGTTTAGTTGGAATTGACTGTTCATCTTGAAGCAACATTGTACTTTGAGCCCCAAAACCATTTCATGCACAATTCTTCCCCTCTCAATGAAAAACTGAAACCTATTTCACATCTCCTTGTTATTCTATTTTTATGAAAAGAATGTATCCTCATTGGTGTGGCTTGAACTATCACATAGCCAACACTGTTCAGAATTTGAGCAAAACCAACCAAATACCTAGTTGAATCTCATGACAAGAATAACATAACCTATATGTTGCCCTGTAGCTAACTCATTAACTCATATTACTTGGTATCCTGTTTTGACCTTTCTGTAGCTCTCCTCAATAATTGTATAAAATCTGAATTTGACTCATGATTTCTTTTCCTTTCGATAAAACATTTGACTTCTCTTGTCACAGAATTGTCTTCGACATGGCACTATAGACTACCCTTAGAAAAAAAACATGTAATGCACATTCTGAGAATACTCTCCAAGTACTTAGAATCTTGGTAGAAAAGTGTAATACCTTGAGAATGTATTTGTATAAGTTCATTGTGAAGAGGGGAATTTTCATGCTTGTATTCTGCACATACATCAGTGTCCTTTGATTTTCACTCAACCCTAACAAAGCAACATCTATCTTCTACTTTTGAACTCTGTAGAAATTGTTTCAATGAAATATTGCATCACTATGAATCACCTCCATTTACTAGTTCATATGCATAACTGATAACTTCAGAAGCACGATTCTGGAAAGACAAAACTTACTCTCCCCTTAACATACTGGAATGATCACTTTGTTATTACTTATTCATGATGCAGTATTTACTTTATCAGTCAATTGGGACTAGAAATTCATTCAATACTCAAATGCACTATCTGTGTTTGTATTCTTGAGCAACATGGTACTCTTAATGCATTTTTATATTTCACCGTACAAACCGCTCTTAAAACTATTCTCTTTGATGATGAAAATTAAAACAAAACATTAAGGCATAATGTATGCCTTTTCACTATCCGAGAGAGAATTGATGAATTGAAACTTACATTACATAATTAGCACAAAAAAGGAAGTTATTCAGCAATTTCTGATGTAAATGTACTCAGTTAAATTCCTTAAGTGAACTAAACTCACTAGTCACTTGTAGCCTTCAGAAAGAATCCTGATCGTTATGAATGCACAGTTGGTTTTGTTACTTGATGGATTCTCTATTTTATTCTTTCAGTTGTATTTCATTTCATTTGATGTATATGATGAAATATCCTTTAAAATCATCCCATTTAATGAATAGCACAACATGCTGAGCTCTACCCTTGTGGGAGACCATTTCACTCCACATGCTTGGTCTTGAAATAATGTTCAGCTTGATGACTTTACCTATACCTGCACAAGGAAACAAACAGTTTAGCATAAAAAATGGAACATGATGATTATGATGTTGCTATTTCTCCTTCAACTCACTTCTTTCATACTGCACTTGATTGATTGTTTCAATGCATTGCTAATAGTATGCTATACTATTAGAGGTGCATCATATAAGTTACATCATAGTCAGAGTCACTGACACCCCTCTTTTCCTCTTACAGGTTGATGAAGCTTGAGATGACAAGGTGCACCATTCAACATCAAGCATCAATAATTAGGCAATGATGATTATGCTGTTACTTATGTGTTTTCCTTACGCATCTTCAGTAGTGCAATGTGCTATTAGAAACATGTCATAGTTATATCCATAGCTTATGTGGATCTTTGATTTCAATTTTACTTTTCAATCAAAAAGAAAATGCATTTTCATGCAATGTTGTAATACTATTCTGATTGTGAAATCAAATTAAGCCTTGTAAAAATATGAGTTCTTTACGAAATGAATAAAAGCATCTAAAATGCTATTTTGCTCATGTACTCAATTCTGTATTCTTTTAAAACTGCAACATCTGAATAGCACTATGCAACTCCATTCTTCTTTTAAATGCATAACTATTGTTCAATGAAAAAGTGACAATAATGTGAAACAACATTTGAACATGAAACTGCAATTCCACTTAATGTTAAATAACAATCAGCCAGCTCCTCCATTTGAGTTGAGGCAAAAAACATGTAACAACTTTAAGAGAAAGAATCATGAAATCTGCTAGATACTCCCAAGAGTCTACCTCCTCTTATTTCTACTTTGCCTGAAGTGTATCCAGCTAAGTAGCTAGATTGTTTATGATGTCTTGCTTGAAATTTTCTAGTAAGTGAGTAATCTCCACTCTTGAAAATCCACTAGTAGATGGCTTACCCATATAGGATTGGTAAGCTCTCCCATTCTTTGAAGCTTCCCTAGAATAGTTCTGACATATCTTCTTGATATCCTTGATGAGCCTAGTTTTTGGTCCAATTTTGGGTAGAATCTATAGTTTATTTGCTGGCAGTTGTCATGGACTTTGATGTTAAATGTTGATATTTTCATAATTTTCCCTCAAACCATAGACATTGGGCTTAAATCCTATCTCTACAAGTTTTAATGACATTGGAATATTATGTGGATTATCTATATTGATTTTGCATGTGGTTAATGAATGTTCCTTAGGTGGTTATAGATATGCAGTTATTGTGCATACTAACATTGTCATGCAAATTTAATTTAAAGATGCTAAGTTGAGGAAGAAATGACCAGTTGGGAATGCACCATAACATCCAACAAAGGAATCACTCAAGGACAAAAGAGGTCAATGACAGAAGATTCCTCATGCACCAAATGCAACTGCCATGTAGTGGACTTTAATGATTGAGCAGATGCAGGCATTACTGTTGTGCTAAATATGTGTTTGGAGCTACATGTTTGATCAAATTCCATGCACGCGTAACCACTGTCACTCCACTTTCTCTATTTTCCCTAAATGGCATCCTCCCAGTCATGGAGTTGACTACCCTGTTTAGCTAATAGTATAAATAAAAAAATGATGCTCCTTCCTCAAGAGGTTGCACAATTTGATATTATACTTGCACTCTCAAAATTTTAGTAATACAGATACATTACTCTTTTGTATTCATGATTTACAATGAATAAAATAAAGTTTTGAGTTCAAGCATCTGAGTTCTCATTAGTTTTAGGGGATACTTATCCAAGGGGGGCCACTTGGTGAGTAATCCATCTTCTTAGTTTAGTACTACTTACTATTTAGTAATTAGTTAGAAATATGGCACCAACTGTTCCTACAGCCACTAGAATTTCATTCTATGATTGTTCCTACAACCAAAGCAGACATAGTAGTACCCTATTTGTTGCTCAGATTTTTATTACTATTCTACATTTTAGTTTGATGTAGTTGTTGATTGATGATTTTCATTTATGGTATTCCCTTCTAAGCAATTTACTTTTAGTATTGTGAGTTCCTTAGTTTTAGAATGAAATGGCTACTTTGTGTTCCTAGTGCACATACTATGTTGAACCATTTCAAGTTCACGTCCTTGGGTTGACAAGTTAAATTCACCTTCATGATGATTGAAATAGATATTCAGGA